>JAMZAV010009956.1:0-24102 GCA_024449915.1 Sweltsa coloradensis
TTCTTCGATCAGCTCACATTCAGAACCATTTTAAAAGGATAGCTACTAGTATCTGGATTGGTTAAGGCTTAGCATTAATATAAACACACATATATATATATATATATATATTCGTTAAAAATTAATATTCGTTTTAAACATTCAATATAGCGTAATTATTTCCGTAAAGTGTGACATAACATATATATATTAATGCTTTTAACTTATCTAACATATTATTATACATACACATATTGACTTATCTAACATATTCATATATTTATTGATACATAGCAGTTGTCGTAAAAGTTTGCCCCGACTTTAGTTTAGTAAAGGTTTGTTCTGTTGTACCGGTGGCTCAATTGGTAGAGCTAAGGCACGTTAAGCCGGAGGTTCTGGGTTCGAACCCCAGTCGGGGCAAACTTTTACAAGAACTGCTATGAATCAATTAATAACTATGCTTAAAAACCTTATATTCATACTACCCAACTCATGGGAGATGAGATGTGTTTGGATTTATCCATGTGATCTTTCAGATTTGACAGCTACATTGCAGTCTTCTGTTTGATTTATGTCATGGAAGTCAACATTCACAACAACTAGCAGTTTAGTAAAGGTTTGTTCTGTTGTCCCGGTGGCTCAATTGGTAGAGCTATGGCACGTTAAGCCGGAGGTTCTAAGTTCGAACCCCAGTCGAAGCAAACTTTTACGACAACTGCTATGAATCAATAACTATGTCCTTAAAGCGGTCTTATGCTTCAAAACCTTATATTCATATATATATATATAATATATATATATATATATATATATATATATTATATATATATATATATATATATATATATATAAGCACAAATCATATATATATGATAAAAACAAGGATCTTGGGTAAAACCGCGTCGAAAATAAGATGAACCAGGGCAGAACCTGGGCGTCCACCTACGTTTCGTCTCTGCTACGTCAGACATTTTCAAGGTTGACTGTGACTCTACGGAGGTTGGAGTCACAGTGGTTGGCAAGCACGCAGCGCCCGCCTTATATAGCCTCGGCTGAAGGTGCGAGGCGGCGAGGTTATATAGAAAATAGGTGCGGGGCGGCGAGGTCATATCGTGAAAAGGTGCGGTGCGGCGATGTCATATCGAAAAAATATACGGATGGTGGCAATTGAGAAACAAAATAGCACAGCTTACTGTAGTGAAACCTTTTTAGTCCGGCTTCTTGTCATAGGGCCTGATTGGTTGTCTTTTGAAATGTTATTCGTGCTTAGAATTATGGAATCTGAAATTTGCACCACCTCGGAGGGATTTGGCAGAATAGGGCTACGGACTACATTCGAGGCATGAGTGCAGGTTTCCAAGCAAGAGGGAGGCTCTGGCTATCATCTCTTTTGTTCATGTTATTCGGCCGTTTCTCAATTTCCACAGATTCACGGATAATACGTGGCTTGAGCTGTTGTACAGGGCAAATTGTTTTTGTATTGTCAAAATCTATCACATGCGAGTAAGCTATAGCATGTTGAGCCAGGGCTGATTTCTTGTCACCTGCTTTCACAGCATTAGAGTGTTCATTTATCCCCCACTGCTATGCGTCTGCCTGTTTGGCCTATGTACGTTTGATCGCAGTCGCCACAGGGAACCTCATAAAACCCTCTTTCTTCCAGATGAACAGAGTCCTTTGCATTTCTCAAAAAGGAGCTGATTTTTCTGTCAGTGGAGAAATGGTTTTGATGTTCTTACGATTGAGGATTCTACCTATGACGTCTGTGGTACCCTTCACATATGGAAGAAAAGCTTTTGACCGTGGTTTCTCCTTGTCCTCAGTATCATCCTCAGATTTCTTCAGTTCACGTTTAAACGCTCTGGTTATGTCTCGGTCCAAGTAACCATTGAGTGATAGAGCTTCACGGAGCTTGTCAAGTTCCTCTCTTGAGTGAGATTTGTCAGTAAGGTTCCTGGACCGGGTGACTAGAGTGTTAACCACTGAAAATAACTGTGAAGGACGGTGGTGGGAAGCAGCATTCAGATACCGGTTTGGGGTGGGTGGGTTTTCTATAGACTGTGTGTCCCAAACTGCCATCAACATTCTTTATTATCAAGACATCGAGAAAAGCAAGTGAGTCGTTGGATTCTACTTCCATGGTGAACTGAATATTCGAATGGATACCATTTAGATAGTCAAGAAAATCATTCAACTTGTCCACACCATGGGGCCAAATGGCATAGACGTCGTCCACATATCGTATCCAAGAAGATGGTTTGTTAGGAGCTGCAGCTAGGGCCTTATTCTCAAAATCTATCATGAATAAGTTGGCAATAGCTGGTGATAGCGGCGAGCCCATTGGAGCTCCCTCCACTTGCTTATAAAACTTGTTTTCATAAATAAAGTATGTAGAAGACATGCAATGCCTTGCTAACTTCATGATGTCCTTCGGTATGCCATAGCTTTCTTCAATAGTAACGAGGGCCTCCTTCACAGGTATGTTGGTAAATAGGGAAACCACATCAAAACTAACCAATATGTCCCCAGGGCGAACCTTCCATTCTTTGATCAGCTGGATCAGGTGAGAGGAGTTTTTCACATAGGACGCAGCATCCTCCGAGTAAGGTTGGAACCTCTTAGCGACATATCTGGCCAGAGCTTGTGTGGGTGACCCTACTGCGCTCACTATGGGTCGCAATGGGGCTCCGGGTTTGTGGATTTTGGGCAACCCATACAGTTTTGGAATACGCGAGGACTTCTCCCTAGGAATGAGAAATTTCTGTGCTTCAGGGTCAATATTAGAGGAAAGTATAAGGCTCCTAGTTGTCTTTTCTAGGTAAGTAGTAGGATCTCTGGGGGTAGCCTTATATGCCTTATCTTCAAGTAGGGCTAACATCTTGTCCTTATAATCAGAGCTGTTGAGTATGACGGTGGCATTCCCCTTATCTGCTGGCAGAACTATGATGCTAGTATTTTTCTTCAACTCCTTAAGGGCACGTAGCTCAGAGGCTGGGATATTCCTAGTGGGAGGCTTGGCCTTACGTAGGACCTTCGCAACATCTTGCCGCACCTGCTCTGCTTCCTCATCTGGAAAACCCATAACAGCAGATTCTACTCCACATATGATGTCTTCCACCGGCAAATGACTGGGGGCCACCGCAAAATTAAAACCCTTAGCTAACACTGCAGTGGTAACTTCATCAATCGGGCAATCAGATAAATTATGAACGACATGTGAAGGATCTAATTTCTTCCCTATTGGTTTCTGTATACGTTGTAGAGCATTGATTTTCATCATTTGTCTCTCAGTTATGGTAGCCGCATCCATTACCGCTCTCTCTGTAGTTAACCGGTCAATATTATAAAACAACAAGTCCATATATATATATGTTAGATTTTAGGCTTTCGCAGTACATGATATGAAAAGATATGTTTTGAGGTAAAACTGCGAACCTCAAAACATCTCTCTCTCTCTCTATATATATATATAATATATATGTTTAAACTTGGCTTTATAGTAGGCGACTATGACGCTGTTATGTTAGTACTTTAGACAGAAATTACAAAAGTGACTACACCGGGGTTTGAACCCGGGACCTTAGCTTACCCGGGTTCAAACCCCAGTGTAGTCACTTTTTTAATTTCTGTCTAAAGTACTAACATATATAGTTAATAAACTCATAAATGTCATTTTGACATTCTATCAGTAATAATTAGCGCATCGAGAAGTTTTGGTACTCCCAGCAAAATATGAAAAGAACCGCTTAATGTATTAGAAATTGATTTAAGTTTTCTTTCTTTTTTAATTTTTGTATTTATTTAAATAAGGAAAATTAGGGCTGGGCAAAGAAATCAATATTTGGAATCCACATTGAAATATCAAAATCTTTTAAAATCTAAAATTTTAATAAAAGCGTGAAAAATTTAAACAAGGATATTTATGACTTGCAATATAAATATGTAAGCTCTTTGTATGCTGTTAACACCTAAGAACATTCAATTTACTTTTTCAAATTTTGGTTCACGTGCTTAAATTATGGTTGAGGTGCCGGGTTGATTATAGTACATTCATCCTTAATTGTAGGTGCACAGTGGAGGTCGTGGAACGCGTCTGTGAGAACGTAGACACATATTTTTTTAATCATTTTTGTATTTGTATATTTTTAATTAAGAATTTTTTTTGCACAAATAATAAAATAATAATAAAATTTTCGTCTGATATCGATGATTGAGTTTTACGTCAGCCCAGCCCTAATTAAAATCCACTGACGTACCGCATGGTACACGCATATTATACACGCCTAATTGACGATTCGTCTCTAAAAGTTTGCCCTTCTTGATCAATCGATTAGTATAGTGTAAAAATATTAGTTGCTTATTTACTACAACTACTAGTTGTAATGAATAATCGTAAATCAGGCATTTAACTATCCGAAACTAGAGGCAAGCTCTGGCAGTCATCTCCCCACCCCCTTCTCACACACATCACACACACACACCTCGAGTCCTCGACTACCACCTCAACCCCACCCCCTTCCCCACCCCGATTTCCCCAACAAACCAGCGGCTGGATCAGTCCAGCATTTTTATCCCCTATAGTGAAAAAATAAAAAGTGAATTTTCTCTACTAGCATTTAATAGTGAATTACCAGCAAGAAATTTGTCATTGAGGTATATATTAATTTTTTAATTAATTTATGTTTGGAGGCAAGGGATATTTACCCGCAACAGGCAAGGGATATTTACCCCCACCCCCTCCCCCCCCCCCCCTCCCCCATAAATCTTCTCTTAAAATTGTGATGGGGTAACCTAAAATATATTTTTTTTCAAACTCAAATCATTTACATATTATATTTATTTGTTAATCGAGTTCAATTGACCCACTCTTATTTCCTCAACAAATTATTTTTCACCTCCCTCTTAGAGTGTACGCTATTTAACCAGTAATATTAGGCACTAAATAGCGAGTTACCAGCATTGAATTTGGTTTGGTGGAATATAATAATACGAGAATTAATAATCCGCCAAGGGGCAATTGCGATATATCACCCCCACTGTTCCCTACCACCCTTAACATTGTAATTATGAATCCATTATGATTATTTGAATTAGTCATTGGCGTTGTAATAATAATTGGATGAGCGTAGCAAGCGTAGCGAGCGAAGCGAAGATTCTATTTAACTACACTGGAGAAAAAAATCCGGAATGTTTTTTTTCTCTTTCTTTTTTTCTGTATGTATTTTTGTGTATTTGTCTTCGAAATCTCTGAACTTAGAACTGCCTCGTTTTTGAGCGCAATCAAAAAATTATTTCTCATAAAAATCGCAATTTTACGATTTATTTCGATTTTTAAATTTCTTCGAATTATAACACCTACATGCTTTATCTGGTTGTTATGATTTTTTCACAGTACCTTTATTTTATGAATTAATATATTCGTGTGAAATTTGAGCGTAATCGAAAAATTATTTCTCATGAAAATCGCAATTTTACGATTTATTTCGATTTTTAAATTTCTTCGAATTATAACACCTAGCCTACATGCTTTAACCGAATATAATGATTTTTTCAAAGAACCGTAATTTTATAAATTACTCTATTTGTCTGAAATTTGAGCGCAATCAAAAAAATATTTCTCATGATAATCGCAATTTTACGATTTTTTCGATTTTTAAAACCTTTCTTATGCTTTATCTAATTGTAATTATTTTTTCACAGACCCTTAATTTTATAAATTAATATATTCCTGTGAAATTTGAGCGTATTCGAAAAATTATTTCTCATGAAAATCGCAATTTTACGCTTTTTTTCGTTAAAAATATTAGTTAGGGGGTTAAGGGACATATATAGGGTGAACCTTGCATTTCATTCTAGAAGCAAGCCACTTGGCACAGTTACTTATTAGACTTTATTGATTGATTGAATCGATGGTGCCAAGATGAAATAACCATATGGCACCACTGGCACAGTGGCGGACTGGGGGCCGCCCAGTGACACGTTGGATATGCGTCTTTGTATGTTCGATCAGTCAAACAAGCTTAGAGGGGACTCGAATCACTTATTAGACTTTAATGATTGATTGAATCGATGGTGCCAAGATAAAATTGACATATTGAACCACTGGCACAGTGGCGGACTGGGGGCCACCCAGTCCGTTGCTTTTGGTTGTGAGCATAACAACAATGGCAAAAAGTTGAAGTTAGTGAAAGCAAACATCAACTGCCCCTCAGGCTTGTAGTCCGTGGAACAAGCGTAAAAACATTTCAAATCCGGAAACAGAAACAAATTAGGAGCAGTAAAGACGTTTTTAGAATGTTATTTCACGGGGACAGATGGTAGCAAATAAGTAAACCTTTGTCATGGGTCCAAAAGATGGCCGCAAATAATTCTTAAATTGCGTTAACTCAAGAAGTAATCATCAGATTTGGTTAAACTAAGTTTTGTTTTATTCGGTTTTCAATGCTCTACAAAAATGTCATAGAAAATTTGCGTAATTTGCAATAGTTTTAATTATTTTATTTTATTATTACATGTATTGCAATATAGCACTTTTTGGTATAATCTAATTATTTATACGAAATTGCTAGATTGTCATAAAATTTTCAACTATACAAAATAACGAAAATAAACCAAAATTTAAAGTCCGAAACGAAATTTTTGTAACTTTTTGATTAATTAATTAATAAAATTTAACCCTTTAAATTTAAATCCCAATTAAAGTTTCTTATTCACTTACTAAATTCACGTAGTGCATCAAAACAAGAGCAATATGACCACAATGAACCAAAAACATATTAGTTCCAAAAATTAATTCCAATCACTTTCCTTTTAAATTTCAATTAATTCAATTAATTAAAAATAATGACAATAATCTCAAAAAATTTTTGTAAAATTAAAACACAGTGTAGTCGCCCTTTGGAATCATTTTAAAGCTAGTTTTAAGGCGAATTAAATGTAATAAAAAGATTAATAAATTAAATTAATTAATCACCAAATTAATTACATTTTAGTTAAATAATCCCACTTTTGACATATGTATTGTTATGTATACCTAATACTCGATCGATCGTCATAAAAAATATACTACTTTACTGACATAATGCCAATGAATCCGAATTGTCATGTCCCCGAAACAAAATTCCTATAACTCACCGATTAATTAAGAAATTAAATGAAGAATTACTTATATCTCAATAATTGTTATTGTCACTCATTTAACACATACAAAATGCCAACAGAAGTATCAAATAAAACAATGGGAGTATAATTTTTAAAAATTTTAGTCCCAAATTAAGTTCATGGCTACTTTCCGTAATTGAAATTAATGGAATGAATAAAAATTAATTGATTTAATCACCATTTTTGTGTAAATTAACACGGGCAAAGGGAACCATTTGCAAGCTTAGTTTACAGGAAATTAATTTTGTGGAAATTCATAACAGAAAAGTATCATGAAAATTTAAATTTGGGACTATTAATTTTTAAATTATACTTGAATTGTTTATATTTGTATTTCTTTTGGGCCCATTTTGTATGTGTTATTGATGACAATAACATATTGAGATATAAGTAATTTTTCTTAATTCTAATTAATCGGTGAGTTATAGGAATTTTGTTCGGGACATGACAATTCGGATTCATTGGCATTATGTCAGTAAAGTAGTATATTTTTATGACGATCGATCGAGTTTTTAGGTATACATAACAATACATATGTCAAAAGTGGGATAATTATCTAAAATGTAATTAATTCGGTGATTAATTTAAATTTAAATTAATTAATTTTTTCTTTACATTTATTCGCCTTAAAACTAACTTTAAAATGATTCCAATGTCGACTACATTGTGTAAATTTTACAAAATTTATTGAGATTATTGTCATTATTTTTTATTAATTGAATTAATTGAATTAATAGGCAAGTGATTGGAATTAATTTTGGAACTAATATTTTTTTTGGTTCATTGTGGTCATATTGGTTCTTGTGTGATACACTACGGGGACTTTGGTAAGTGAATTAGAAATTTTTAATGGGATTTAATTTTTTAATGCTTAATTTAATTAATTAATTAATCAAAAAGTTAAAAAAATTTCGTTTGGGGACTTTAAATTTTGGATTTATTGTCGTTATTTTAGCATAGTCTGAAAAATTTTATGAAACTAGGAATTCTACGTATAAAAAATTTAAGATAAATTAACAAAAAGTGCTATAATTGCAATACATTGTAATAATATATAAATAAAATTTAAAACTATTGTATTGACGTAAAATTTTTCAATGACATTTTTGTAGAGCATTGAAAACCGAATAAAACAAAACTAGTTTATCCAAATTGTGATTACTTTGAGTTACAGCAATTTAAGAATTTTTTGGCGGCAATCTTGTGACGCCATGAAGGTGACTTTTCACCATGGCGTGTCCCCCGTGAAAATAAATTCTAAAATATTTTTTTTACCTGTACAAAAATTTTGTTGCTGTTTCCGGATTTGAAATTTTCTATAGTTCTAGCAGCTTTTTTCCAAAGGATATTGGGAGAGTTGAATGACTTTTTATGTGACGCACAAATATAAAATATTGTTTCGGTGTCGGTAACTTTAGGAGTTTTGGCTGTGGGAATAAAAATAACAAAAAGGCCCAAATTTTGCATTTTGTATGTAGCCTATGTGACACGTTGGATATTTGTTTTGACAATTAGATTAGTCGAACAACCTGAGAGGGGACTCAAATCATTCGTAATGTTCCCTGAATGTTCCCAACGTTTTAAAATCGTACTCGGCAATATTTTGCCTTTGGAGTCAAAAACGGCAATAAAAGAACATTTCAAATCGAAGACTATTTTGATTTGTCGCTGGAGAGTTGCCAATAATTTTCTTGATATATAAAACAATATATAAAAAATATTGCAGGCACACTAGTGGTACAAACAGGCACATGAACTGTATTAGATTCAACAGAGGACATTGTACTCTTGACACTCCTATAATTAAGTATTAAAATTTGGGATCTCGCTCTTCAGCTGGAATTGGCATTCAGCAGTTCCTTAGTTCAAAAAATTTGAAACGAGTCAAGGGTATATCTGGTGATCCAGAAGGGTAACGCCGATCAGATATCACCTAGACACCAAATCAATACGCCCCAACGTTCCAAAGAGACGTCGTCTCTGAAAGCAGTGTTTGGAAAAATACGGAAATCCGTTCTTGGAAGATAGTCGTGCTCTCCACATTGAGTCGAAACAATTAAGTGGCAAGTTATTGTTCTGCGCATTAATGGATCCATAAAGCGCAACAAATTTGTGTAATTTAGTAATCAGAAGAAAAAAGATCTGAAAACTAAAAAAAGTAAAAAGTTGCCTCGGTAAGATATGCTGTTTTCTTTTCAGGGAAATTGTTATAAACAGTGCATGTGCATTCAGAGTCAGGACCAGTGAAGGAGATTTACAAGAGTTCACAGACTCTAAACCAGCCATTTACTCCTTCCTTGACCAGCATGGGTGGCCTCATTCATGCAGTCGAACATTATTCAGTGCTTGACGGGTTTATGAGGGTGGGAGTTGCTCAGTCTGTCCAACCTGTGCAAGCAGTACTAAGGAGCGGCTGTAGTCAACAGTTAGCCCCCCAAAGCAAGCAAGACGTTCGCAAAATATATACGGGATGTGTATTTAACCATATCTCAGGTCAGCTGGAGGCTCTGGAGCTAGTGCAGGACGTGTGAACATTGTTAGGACGTCAACCTTAGTGATGGCCTTAAAATGTCCATTATGCATTGCACAGAGTGGGCAAGAGTTCTACTCCACTCTGAATACAGATGTCCTGATTTTATTCAACAGGGAGTCAATGCTCAGTCTTTGACCCTGTGACCACTAGAGACGTTTGAAGTCCCTAATGGTTCGAAAATGTCGACCCCGGATGCAATAATTGTACTTGCTTTTTCTGCTGTACAGAATCTAGTTGGGGAGTTGTAGCTTTGGGTGTCTTTTTGCTCTGGAAAAGGTAAAAAATCCATCGCTGCGCATGTCGCATGCGGGCGACTATTGCCTTGCTGGTTCTTTCCCGTGTATGGTGACACTGTGGAAGCAATGGAAATCCTGCAGCAGTGCAGTCAAGTATTGATACTAGCTACTGTTATTTTGTCAACGAGCAGACAAGCAGATTATAGAAGGAGTTGAAGGTGTTGTGTGGGAGGGGAAAAATGCAAATGAATGTATACATAATTTTAATCAAGTCTCAAAGATGAACACCGTGTTTTTTGTTCATAGTTTTTTTTTGTTTTGCGACTTTTATATACAAGATATATTGTAACCTTTCGTAGGGCAAAGGTAATTCGATTATTATAGGAATTATTGGTGCCATTTTTATCGAATTTTATCTCAAAACAAGAAACTTCAAATTCTTGCGCCACCGCAATATATTTGGTTTTGTGCGCTACATTTTCCAATTTTTGCCACCTTCCACGTAGGCCAAATTGGTTCTAAAATTGAATAATTATTTTGCCGTTTTTTTTACCATTTTTTTTTTAAATCTTAAAACTAAAGCTTTATGTGTTTCGCAATATTATATTTTGTGTTTTGTTCATTAAATATCAGACTTACCGCCATTTCTCCCATGGCTGAAGTAGTGGGTTCTGATTTAATAATGTAGCCTTTTTGCCGTATATGTAATCTCATAGCGAAAAGCAATTAATTTTAATGGTGTCTTTAGTATTTATTATAGTTAATCCTTTGTGCTTATCGGGCGTGTCACAATATCTAACGATATCAGTCAATAACCTCTTTGCTTTGAAATGTGCCTTTATTGCCGTTTTGGTCTCCAAAAGGTAAATTCTGGCAATTTCGATTTCCACGTTACCTTCATAGAAATAAGGAGAAATTTACGAATGATTTGAGTCCCCTCTCAACTTGTTCGACTGATCGAATATATAGAAAAAACACATACAACGTGTCACTGGGCGGCCCCCAGTCCGCCACTGTGCCAGTGGTGCAATATGGCAAGTTCATCTGGGCACCATCGATTCAATCAATCAATAAGGTATAATAAGTGTTTTGAGACCCCTCTCAGCTTCTTTGACTGATCGAACATACAAAACGCACATACAACGTGTCACTCGGGCGGACCCCAGTCCGCACTGTGCCAGTGGTGCAATATGGGAAGTTCTTTTGGGCACCATCGATTCAATCAATCAATAAAGGGGTTATAAGTGTTTGAGTCCCCCTCAGCTTGTTTGACTGATCGAAAATACAAAAAACGCCATACACGTGTCACTGGGCGGCCCCAGTCCCCCCACCTGTGCAGGGGGCAATATGGTAATTTCATCTTGGCACCATCGATTCAATCAATCAATTAGGTTCTAATAAGTAACTGTGCCAAATGGCTTGCTTCTAGAATGAAATGCAAGGTTGAACCCTAACCCCTAACTATATTACGCTCACCAACAACGCGCCTGAAAAAGCGTTTGCGAAGCTTCCTAGTTATGAGAATGGTAGCTATGTGTTTGTCTTGAAACATTTCCGCAGTGGTTTGCTTGTGCACACAGCTGTGCTCCTGCGATGGGAACTGTATGCGAAACGATTTGTAAGTTGAGTTGTTGATTGAAATGTACAAGGATAAGTACGTGAATCCACAGTATTTTCACAAAAAATATTCAATTTTATCTTGATTTTAAACGAGCACTTTCTTCCAGGTGAACCTATGAATGCAATGAATAAGTGAATACCCATTCCAATTTGCTCCGTACGCGGGCACTACAACCCCTTAGATTATACTTTGTTTTTTTAGTAGGCGACTATGACTCCGTTATGATGATTTATTTATTTATTGTTTATCCTTGTCAGTTGTCATTACATTCAACAAAAAAGAAAAAGGCGTCGGGCGCTAGCAAATATTTTATTAAAACGCTTAAAATCTATGATGGGATCTCGTGCCACGAAGAACCTTGTTGAAGCACAAAACTAACACGGCAAAATGTAGTTGGTTCTCCCCAGTGTTGGGAAAGGAACTTTTTAAAAAGAACGCGTTCTTTTTGCGAACTTTTCAGTGGAACTTACTCTTTTTTTAATTGAATGAACTTGAACTTTTCAGTTTTAGAAAGTTCATTTTTAAGTTATTCCGTGCGTCGAGCAGCCGTCGACTCGCCGCCCTCGACGCTTGAAAACAATAACAAATCGTTGTTTATCATAGGGTTTCCCTTGACACACGGTCAGCTGATTTTGACAAGGTCACGCACGATTCACGAAGTTAAAACGATGCACGCCAACTAATTTGGAAAAAAATCTTGGAAGCCTAAAATGCTAAGTATCTGCCATTTAAATTTTTCAGCTGGTCGACGAGAATGTAGTACAAATCATCAAAACACGATCAAAGACAGCTCAACACTTTCGTCCGACTCAAACTCGCGAGTAATTTGGTACTCGAACACCCCCAATGTTTTTCCTCGTGTTTTTCTTCATTTTACGCCAGCCTTTAATAATAGAGTGAATTTTTTAAAAAGAACTTAGTTCATATTTTAGACGAACTTGAACTTAACATTTTAAAAGTTCATTATTTGAGCAGTGAACTGAACTTTTAAAAAGTTAATTTTAAAAAGAACTGACCCAAAACACTTGTTTTCCCACAAGTTCTCTTTGCACAGGGAAGGGAAATGACTCACTGGGCACTGGTCAGTCTTTTAGGGCGGGCGGCAGGTCGTTCTATGGGTAAAAAACCAGGAAAGAAAAAGCACGTCGGCCGAACACTCCTTTGGCCGGAGGGGTTTGGAGGCGGGGGTGCCTACGATCTTTGGGTGTATAGGTCCTTATAAACCCAAAGCTACTCTCGTCGCCTCTCAACACGCAGCCCTGGATGATAAAGTGCACACGTCAAAATCGCCGCTGAGATATATTTTAAAAAACACCCGGTCAGTGTACTGCAGGTGTTCAGATTCTATAGACAGAAATTTAAAAGTGCCTACACCGGGGATTGAACCCGGGACCTTGGCTGTGTCAGGGCCGTTTGTTTATTGAGATGTTTTTGTGTTGTTTTTATACTCAACTACTGAGCTATGAAGACCACTAGATTAAATTCTGTTTATTTCTTGGTCTGCTGTTTTCATAACGTTAGACATTGTTCATAAACGTGGTGGGAGAAGCAGTATCGGCACGGCACTATTATGACTACATACGAAATGAACCTTGAGAAAAATACAAAACCATACTTATAACCCTAGAGTTGGGTATATGCGTGTTTAACCTTGGTTTCATAGTAGGAGTAATATGACGCTTGTTAAGATGGTTCTATAGACCAGAAATTTCTAAAAAGTGCCTCCACAAATGGATTAAACCATGGTTTACGGGTCTAATCCCTGGTGAGTATGGCACCTTTTTTTCTGGTACCGTTGATACCATGCATAATAGAAAATATTTGAATTTCTGACGTTTTTTTCGTGGTTTTTTTTATTGGTAGGTGTGTCGGCATAGGGCAGGGGCGTGCTCAAAATTTATTTAGCGTTGGGCCATCTGGGGCAAAAAAATTTTTAAAAGTGTCAGGGTCCACATCATAAAATGCTCGAATATCAACCTAAAAGTTTAAAGTAATTTGAATAGGCTATAGGATTGTGGGAAATTATACATGAAATCCATCCTCCGCCCCCATTATTGCCACTCGTTTTAGGTTTGAGTTAACAAAATCGTAGTTGCAAGCAATTATATGTTCAAAAAAAGACTGGAATTTACTTGTCGTTTTACTAAATCCTTATCAGAGATAAGGTATACTCCCGACGCTAATAATGTGGGCAAACCTGATACACTAGCACGGACAGCAATGCGTGGTTCTCAGTTATTCTTCAGTTTTGATTCAGTTTGACCCTCTGGTTAATTCTAATACTCACGGTTTTGTGTGTTTTTTTTTTATTATTATATTGTTTAAAATTTATTGTAATAGAACATAAAACATGATCCATACAACATAGCAAAATTGTTTACAAATATAATGAATTAATGTTACATACAGAAATAAATTTTTTACAAACAATGAATATAAAAAAAAAAAACACAAAGCCTGGAAAAGGCTTAAAATGTGCGGGTTTAAAGAACAATTTTATAAATTATTGAACCGATTGGTGACAATACCACGAGAACGGAAAATATAACACCAATAATAAAAACATTTGAAAACATGTTTTGAGTCGTAATCAATGCCAGCTTTAAAATTGTACTCTTTTGAATCCAAACTGTGATGATATCTTTGCATACGAGGCACACAATTTTTATCGCTTTAGTTTGTGTGTCGGAACATATAGAAAACAAACTATTCTGAAGTACAGCTTCAGTCTCATATCATTGTGGAGACACACAGGAAGTGTCCCAAGATCGTTTTTGCTGCACTCTTTAAATGAGATTTTTTTAAATAAATAACAATAACGATTTGTGTTTGCGGGTTCCGTGTATCGACCCCGTAGTGCGGGCCAGGAACACAAATGGCGTTGCTCCTTTTGTGATATAGTCCCAAATTTCAGTGTTGACCCAAAAACAAAATTGTAACAGTAAGTTTTATTGTAACAAGCTTCTTCAGAAAAAGGTCCTCCTTATTTTAACATAATCCAAAAATCCGCTTAAAATCCGGCAAGGGGTAAGTTCGGGTCAACATTTAGCTTTGAGTCATCCCTTATAATATTCAACTTTTTAGCTTTAAATATTGTCACTGTTATAATAGTCACGTAATTGGTAATAAACCGATAGAAACGGCAACCCTGGAAGCTTTAAAACACACAAACCTATTCTAAAGTTGACTTGTAATATCTATGTAACTTGAGGTCAATTTTTGTGATCGTTGATGGCTTTTTCATGAGCGATCCTGTTGAAAACTAAGATCGATCAATTAATGCATTCATTATAGCTCATACAATATTGGCCTTGTTAAGAGCTTATTTGTCCCCGGCGACGTAGTCACAGAAGTCAATTCATGATAGTACTGAAGTTATAACTATTAACGCCATTTAGCCTTTGCACCGTGGATGATCAATTTTGGTTTTATATCGAGATTCGATAATATCCAGTCACTTAAATACTCGGGAAGATGATTTAGGATCACGCAATACTGGGATGTCACTTCCGTCGACGACACATCAGAACAATGACGACACGGACCTATAACTAAGACAACCAAATGACCACTGTTATGATGATAAATCTTCTCTTCCACCTTACCTGGGTGATGATTCGAGGCCGTAAACCCGATGTTTGATCGGCCCTTTAACAAATAAAGTAGAATCAGAGCCAGCAAAAATGTCGACTTCTAGAGAAAAATCTGTGGGATAATGTCATACATGTTTTTCATTGCCGTCTGATACATCATGTTATGTCGAGTATTCGTGCAATCTTACGGTGGTCACATTACCTTTAGTACGCTTGTCCGAAGCGTATGATTCCGCTTAGCCCTCGGGCATGTTTTTTAGATTGTCCTTCGTCGCATACTCACCACTCGTTCAACAAAAATAGTCAATCAATAGAATGCTTCGTTCGTCGGATACGTCTAGAAGTCTAGAAATGGTCTTGGGCAGTTAGAGCAGCTATCACCCGAACACTGCCTTACAGGCTGGAGGACCAATCATAATTTCTACGACAACGCATCGCAGTTGTCTGGCAATCCCCCGGCAAAGACCCGACAAATTGAACAGCGCTGGTGTCAGAATGCACAGTTCATACTTGAAAGTATCAGAGATGTCTTTATCTCACTTCTCAGCTTTGGCAGCAAAGTATGAAGCGCTGGAAGAGCAGTGTGAGTCGCCCTGAATCACATCTCCGTTAACTACTACTCGAGTCTTGTCGCCAAGAGTCACAGCTTCTGCTTTTCTTTGGAAACTGTAATCGTGTACATTTTGTCCGTTCATAGCTCCAAGAATCAGATGTCCTATATTTTGGGCTAAGTCATCCATTTACGTTTCGCGCCACTAACCAGTCAAACAAGCTTCTGAGCGCGGATCATCTGTAAATGGGTTATATGTTTAGAGAATCTCTAGCAGTTGTTGGGTGTAATCTCAGGCTCTTGCTTTCCTCCCTTCAGATATTCAACGTGCTGCTACTTGTTGGTACGATACGCCAAGAACTCTTGCATTGCTCGATTAACTCGCTACATATGTGGCATTGACGATACCAAACTTCCCTCTGCAGCTCCGGTCATTCAGACCTCGGGTCAAACCTCCTCTCGATTTTAAATTCTCATTAACTCTGTTCTATTGACAAGATCTGTGAAAGAACCGCCCAATAGCGATCAGAGCGAGTAGGACGTGCAATCCAGATTGAAAGAAAGTATACGTCTGGGTGGTCACGTTCTAAGTTCACCATAATTTGTAAGTGAAGTCGGGCACTTTTGGTGTATGCATGTCTACCTTGAAGTTCGAAGATGATTTGATGAATTCTTTAAATTTTCTAAACGCTTCCAATGATAGTTAAGGCGTACTGATGAGCTTTGCCTCTTCAAAACTGATATGGTACTTCCATGAGAAGTTGAAAACACAACTGAGGAAGGCTTAACTTATGCAAATACCATATTATAGCAAATGAAACTAAACAAAGAAAAGAAAAGAAAGGATGCATGATATTTAATATGCTTCATCAGCAACGAGACAGTAAACTATATTCACAGCGATAATATTATCATAACTTAGCTATGTGACCTTGTGCTGATCTAAAATCATCTTCCACGAATATTTAGTGACATAATGTTTATATGTTTTAGACAGTCTCGCAATACCAAATTGCTCATCCACCAACGTGAATCTAAATGGCCGTGAACGTGTACTTCAGTCTATCATAATGAACTTCTGTGACTTCGTCGCCGTGACAGCTTTAATTAGCCTATAGTGAGTGATATGATGGCATAAACTGTATCATCCTAATTTTAACATGATTCGCTCATCCATCAATGTACATAATTGACCTCAGTTACGGTCAACTTTAGAATAGGTTTTTTTTTTAAGCTCCAGGGGTCCGTGGCTTTATCGGTTCTATACATAAGACGTGACGATTGGAAACAACATATTTTAAGCTAAAAGTAATATAAGGATGACTAGAAGCTGAAATTTGACGAACTTACCCCTTGCGGATTTTAGCGAATTTTGAATTATATTAATGAGGTAAATTTTATGGAGAGCTTTTTTGGTCCATAACATTACTGTTGCAATTATTTGTTTTGGGTCAAACTGAAAAATTTTATGTAAGGATGACTAAAAGCTGAATTTGACGAACTTACCCCTTGCGGATTTTAGCGGATTTGGGATATGTTTAATAAGGACATTTTTCTGGAGAGATTGGTACAATAAAACTTACTGTTAAATTATTTGTTTTGGGTCAAACTGAAATTTGTATTTAAGGATGACTTAAAAGTGATTTGGACGAAACTTACCCTTGCGGATTTTTAGCGGATTTTTGAATATGCCGTAATAAGGAATTTTTATGGAGAGATTGGTTACAAAATAAACTTACTTACAATTATTGTTTGGGTCAACTGAAATGTGTATTTAAGGATGACTAAAGCTGAATTCGACGAATTTACCACTGGCGGATTTTAGCGATTTTTGGATATGGTAATAAGGACATTTTCTGAAGAGATGGTACAATAAAAACTCACTGTTACAATTTGTTTTGGGTTCGGGTCGATTTTTGGGCAAGATTTGACTAGATCATTGAGACTGGTGGTCTCGAGAAGTCTTGAGACCGAATTTTGGTCTCAAAGCACACTCTGCATTTCGGTCTCAAGGCAGATACTGCTATTCTGCGAGGAATTTCTATTCTATTTTCTTTCTTAACATCCACACTGACGTTTTTGACGAGTTTCCTGCGTAACGGAGATTCGGTGTAAAGACCCATACTGCTCGGATAACTTAGAAAAAAATATCAATTTAGTTTTCGGTGTAACTGCGTTTCTGTGCTAGAACCCCGACCCAAGAAATCAGCCTACAAGTTCTGGTCCAGCAGACTAATTTTACGCCTTATCAATAACATGACATGTTTTTTCTAAACTCTTTCCAAATGTTTTAATATTCCTGTTAGTAAACTTCTTTGGAAAAGCTTGTTTATTATGTTTGTTTGATGTTATTTCTTGTGTTTTTGTTTTCGTTCTCTCGTTAAGTGTTTTTGGATTTGAGTTTTATATTTGAGTTTCTTTACCGTCTTTGACAAAGATTGGTGAAATCCAGTCAAAACGTCAGATAAAATAAAGAATCTTATACGTCATAAACCGAAAAACATAAATTTAGTTATTTAAAGATGGTAATTATGAACATATTGTTTTTAACTGGTCTTTTTGCCGCGATTAATTTATTAAAGAAGGAGGCACTGACTTACCCTTCTCTTCCTGACGCTTCGGGAAAGTCACATCTCCCATCCTCAGAGGCCCTCACTCGACGATGTGTTGCCTGGAGCACCTCACTCGCGAACTAACTGGTCTCGCTGCTGTCACTCCCGCGTGCAACAGTGTTCCTCCGTCGTCGCTCTTATCTCGTAATGAAACACGTCTGGCTCGGCTCGACTACGCGTCCTGAGTCCTCGTTCGGAGAGTCTCGTGTTGAGTGTTGGCGTCACGACGCTGGGGTTGTCAGAACGTAGGACACCTGCTCACGGGCTTCTTGTTGATATTGTATAGGAGAACAGGTTTCTAGGAAGTAGGTAACCGTTGTCCGTCATCGCGCTTGTTGAATGTTGAAGCAATTACCGGATCTTTCTATTCAATAGCCTCTCGATGTTCGCACATTGAATCTTTGTTGAGGTTTACGCCCTGGTGTTTCACAATCATATATATAAAAAACCCAAAATTTAAATTAAATTTTTATAATCGGAAACTCGAAAAATTAATTATGTCACATTAACCCGAGAAAAATCTACATCTATATATTATTAGAATTAAGACAGAAATTAAAACCCGGGGGATCGAACCCAAGACCTCGACCCCCGGTTGGGCTTTTTTTAAAATTTCGTCTAAAGTACTAACATAACAGCGTATATAATCCCCTGCTATAAACCCAAAGGAAAAAATCGTAATATTATAAAATTCGCTACAATCAGTTTTGATTCATTATTGAAATAACAATGAATAACGCCCAAAAGAACTTTGTAAAGTGACAAGCGTTCTGCTTTATTGTTTTTTGGGAAAATTGAATGAAGTATACGTGACAATTTATGGGAGTCATCGCGGACAACATCGGATCCATTACTTGAACAGTAACATCCCCTCAAAATGGGGTTTAATTTTTCAGCCCCGTCTGTCTGTACGGTGTCCACCACCTCACCTTTACAAACAAAATGCGCCCTTTGGATTGACACGGTTTTTTTTGACATTGACTTAACAAGGATGGTAGAGGATATTTTTATTTTTTTCCCTTGAGTCAAGGTTGCAAAGCTAACTTTTTTAAAAGAAGCATTCCCCTGCCTGCAAAATATTTTGACGAAGTATTTTTCGCCCTTTTTTTGGGTAGGCCTGCTCCTGTTCCATGCTTGTGATGAAAGTACAAGGTGATACATATAAACCCACTACACGTACATGTTTGTGAAAAAATCATGCAAAGTCATCTCCCCTCTGATGGCGGAGTTTGATAGACGATGTTTGCCCCGTATGCGAAAGTAAAATTTGCATAAAGGGGCTTGTTTTTTATGTTGTTTAAGGGAAAAAACAAGTTTACATTTACGGGTTTTGGATATGGACACAATCTTAAAAAGAAAATACCCCTGTGACGAGTTATTTGAAAACCCAACACGAACATCAACTTGAATTTGATGGTATTTATGTTTGAAGTTAAAAGGGGTAGGGCCCAATCAGCCGTCTTTAGGCCACATAAGGCCGACGCAGACATTTTATTCAGGGGGAATGAGCCCTATGAGTAGACTACGCAGAATCATATCCTGTTTAGGTAACTATAAAGGGTTTAGAATAATTTCATAGGACTGTGCAGGACTTTTCCCCGCGTTTTTATGAACTTGCTAAATTGTTTTTACCCTGTTGCAGAGGCCAGAGTTTAGGTTTGGGGTTCCCCAGACCCCCCTCCAGGGGACTAACTGGGTAAATTTGGGGGGTAGGGGCGGGGAAGAGAAAGTCCGAGGGGGTTTTTAGAGGGGGTCAGTCCCCCAGTTTTACAATGTACATACGTTCTATTATGCATTGAAATTTCTTGTAGGGCCTGCCCCGGGTGCAAGGCATGCCCCTCTTCAGGTGTCTTACTACTAGGTATTTGTAGTTAGGACAATTGTGAAGGGATTTGAGGGGGGTGATTGGAAGACTCAATCCTTGCATTCGTTTACGATGTGGAAAAACCCCGAAACAAACCTTTAGTCAGGGTTGCCCGGCTCGAGGGGATTTGAACCCCAGACCTCCCGAATCAGGTTTTTGGTTCAAGCCATACTGTCGTACGTATGATTGAGTTTTTACTCGATTGAAGAGCACTCCTGTAGTCAATAATCCTGATACGATTTGGGGCTAAAGCGCGGGTGGAGCGCACGCAAAATTCATGCAGGGGTCATGGGGGAATTCAAATTGGGGAAGCAGCACGGGGATGACACATTGTAACCTTGAGCCCATGTAATTACCATACCTCAAATATCAAAAAATTCCAACAAGAATACAAAAATTGTATCAAAGAGGAGTTTTTTATTTTGGTAATCAGGGTTGGAAGGTTGCGCCAAAAATAGATTCCACACTGCGCGCGACCCGGCACCTCCCCCAAAAACCCTAAATATTTTTATACTCGATTTTGAGAGCAAAAAAATCGACTGGAAAAATTTTGGTTACTCGCGCACCCTTAATAGAAATAATTTTTTTGCATTGTTTTTTAATAAGTTTTATTGGCGGATTTTTACGGGGGAAAATTTTTAAGCGAGCGAAGCTAGCTTTCCATTTTACTGCCCGGAAAAAAAAAGTCAGTTTTTTTTTTGCTCGCCATAAAGTTCGAACGGAGGTTCGGATCGAGTTTAAATTTGTACCATCCGCAAGCTTTGATCGGATTGAATGCCATTAGTTTTTTGGGAAAACGTCAAAAAGTTACAAAGTTTCATTTAAAATTTAAACGAAATTTTTTTTTTAAAAAAACGGCGACCCAAATAGAGGGGGCCAAATCATTTAGAAAGTTGTCCGGCACGAATATGTTTTTTTTATTTTGATCCCATAAGTAGTGTAGATGGAAATTTCATTTAACAAAAGTAACGTTACCATGGCAACGAAAAGTCGCACGAGGTGCTGGCCACTATGCACTGCGACCTAGAAGTAATCAAAATATACTATCGAGGAGGCAGTGTAATATTTGTTACCAAAGAGTTAAATAGTTTTCCCAAGGAAATGACGTCTCTAGATGGCGGTGGATTTTATCCACAAAGTAAAGGTTTACCCACGAGTTTACCCAAATACCTTGGCAATAATAAATAATATTGGAAACATGGCCCGTGGACAGCGAACGTCGCAAATTTTAAAATTTAAAAAAATGTGCAATGTGGGTCTAGCTATAACAAGTGCTCACTTATCAAAAGCGTCCAACTGAGCGTTTCCTAGTACCTATTTTTATATCAGCCTGAAAATGTGATTTTATGATAGATATGGTAGCCAGCTTTATACCGATTGCCTCTTTAATGATTAAATGATGCAGTTAATTAATTATAATTTATCTTGCAATACAAAATACTTTTATAGAATATTTCAACGAAAGCAAGGTAGTACACATGCAAATCATTCTGCAGTTGCATAAATAATGCAACATTTTCGGAACTTTTAAACAATTTAGATGAAATAAATCATTTTTGATCGAAATACATACACACTTTGCGTATTATATTCATTTAAACTAAATATAAACAAAACATCAAACGGTGTTACCAAATTATAAGATTATGGTATATGGCTACCCACAGCGAGGTTTTTTGGGTGTTTTTTGACGATTTTGACCCAACATGCATGATGAGCATGTACACAAAACACACATTTTTAATCTATTCATCAATACTTTTCATTTGAATAGTCACATGCCCATATTGGAACAAAAAAGTTCCATGTTGTCCAAAACGGCATAGGGTGCTATCTCCGGATATAGAAATGATATCTTCCTGAAGTTTGTTTCTAGAATTCGCAATATTTAATTGAAATTATATTATGAAGAAAAACCAGACCATTTGCGTTAAGTTGGCTCAAAATAATGTTTTTAATATTGTGAGACAAAAATGTTTAGTCACCCTGGTGTGTACACCCACCAAAGTCATGATGGCAAACAAATCAAAATCAAAATGCTTCTCGAAACCATTTTCTTCCTACGAATTCTTTCGTTTGGCGGTACAAATCGATACAAAATACCGCCAAACGAAAGCATTCTTAGGAAAGATAATTCTTTAAAAAACTTTTTTTCTCTCAGTCAGCCTCTAGAAAAACAAATGAAAATTAAATGTCACAAAAACACAACTACCAACATTGAATGGTGTGCTTGGGCAAAATGAAGTTTGAAAATTATTTTGAAGTGGCGATATTAGCCGTGTGCCCGCTCAGAAAATTTTGAAAAAATAGTTTTGATTTTCTATATGAGCCAGGTTTCAAAGCATTCACTTTGTTTTGACTGGTAGCATATTTTGGAAAATAGAAAAAACGCGGTCGAATAGCCTTAACTGGAATAAAATGGTCTAAAGAGGTAAACAAACCATTGTAACAAGCGCACTGCACGCGAGTAGGGAGAAGCTAAGCAGGGGCGGATCCAGGACCCTTGTAGGGGGGTGGCTATCGAGTTGGCGTAACGCAACGCCGGAAGATCTGAGGGAGCCCCACCCCCCCCGCGGCTCAGCCCCACAGAGAATTTGTCAAATTGGGCTTTGAAAAAGCGGTTAAATTGCTTTATAGGGGATTTGTAATGAGTTTTATTAGATTTACCAACATTTTGGTATCACTTTGCGGGGTTTTATCATCAATATAAAAAAAAAATGTTACTTTTAAGAATCAGGGGGGAGGCGAGCCCCTACCCCCCCCCCCCCCCCCCCCCCCCCCTAGATCCGCCAGGGGACAGGGGACTTCAAAGAGCAGCGAAATTTTTAAAATTTTAACGCAACGTTGGATGAGCGTAGCGGAGCGTAGCGAGCAAAGCGAAATTCCTTTTCATACACTGGAGAAAAAAAACCCGGGAAATGTTTTTTTTTCTTCTTTTTTTTTTTCTTTTTTTCTTTCTTTTTTTCTTTTTTTTTTCTTTCTTTTTTTTTTTTTTTTCTTTTTCTTTCTGATTTTGTCTGTCTGTTAACACGTTTTCCGGCTAACCGATCTCCGTTTGCGATAAAATTTTTAGGAGGCCTTCGAAATCTCTGAACTAAGAACTGCCACTTTTTTTAGCGAAAATCGAAAATTATTCTCATAAAATCGAAATTTTTAGATTTTTTTCGTTTTTTAAAAAAATTTCTTGACTTAAAATTCCCTACAGTTTTATCGATAAGTTTTTTTCACAAAACCTTTAAAATTTTTTTATGAATTGTATATTCGTGTGAAATTTGAGCGTAATCAAAAATTTAATTCCATGAAAAACGCAATTTTACGATTTTTTAAATTCTTCTGCTTAAACACCTACATGCTTATCCGATTATAATGATTTTTTTCACAGAAACCCTTAAATTTTTGAAAAATATATTCGTGTAAAATTTGGCGTAACGAAAATTATTCTTAGAGAAAATTTTTATATTTCGATTTTTCTTTTTTAAAAAATTTCGATTAAATTAAAAAAAAAATTTTTTTTTAATTAATTTATTTTAATTTTTTTTTTTAATCAACAAAGTTTTGATTTTTTTTACAAACAACAGAAAAAACCGCAAAACACATGGCAGCTCAATTCACCAATTACGCTCATCCAACAACGCGGCGGGACTTACGCGTTTTCCTAGTATGTTTAACATGGGGGCGTTACATATCACATTTAACGCGAGTCTTAGATAATCACCCGGCTGGTCAAAGTTTGGAATGTCAACCACACAAAGTGTATACCCTATAGGCTAACTTAAAAACAGAATCAGTAGCCTTGGCGGTTCAGCCACTCACGGCAGGCTAAACGGGAACCCAAATAAAAAGAGCCGCGGAAATATCCCTATCAAAATGACTATATATAGGAAACTAAATACATTGAAGTAGAGTCATTCTCCGAACTGGGACAGAAATAAAATTTTTATACATAGAGGGGG
>JAMZAV010009957.1:0-23169 GCA_024449915.1 Sweltsa coloradensis
ACGCGAGCTACAGGTGTAGGCTTCTAATATATACTTTGTTCATTGGAAATAATAGGGAGGAGGATGGTTGCAGGGAGGAATATTTTTAACAATACCCCCCCCCCTCCTCCCCCCCCCCCCGCCTTGTTTGAGGACCCCAATTGTAAAAAGTCTGCGCACGCCTAAGGCGGTGGCTGATACGATTAGTAGGGTGCTGGGTATTTTGTCACTACGACGTTAATGCGGATTCGAATCCCGCCTAAGATATGGGTTTTGTATTTTAATTGTCCCTTACCCTTCACCCTCATCTATCCCCACTCATTGTCTCGAATAGAAATAATGCATTAATAGACACGTAAAACAACAAAACTCATATCATAATCAAACGTTCGTTGTTTGTTTGCAAGGAACTATCTGACAGTTTCGGTGCATTTTCTTTTGAATGTCACCTTGAAAGAGATCGTCTCACAACAAAAACATCTGACGAACATAACCGAGTCACAGCTGACGGGACAACAACCCTCAAAACCTCAAAACTCGCTACTTATCTTATCCATCTCCATAATAGACGTGCATGTGTGTTTGTATCACATTGTAGTGTACTAGTTCCCTTTAAACTGTGGAGCTCCTTACAACACGGTTCGCATCGCCGGCCATTAGGTAAGCAGAAGCTACACTTAGGCCTACTAGTACTACAAATATACCGGCGCTTAGAAACTCTTTTTCGAGTGGTGGTGGGAGAATGATGAGCTTTTTTTGCATATGCACGATACACGTAATTTACTATGCTTTAGAACCGTGGTAATTATTATGTGTGCGCTCGCCTCTAGTTTCAGAGAGTAATATAAACTTCCCTAATTACCAGCTGATGTTTGCAAGATAAGACTTTCAAAAATTCGGGTTTCTGAAATGATACTGTATCATCATTATAAATCAAATCAAATCATTACAAATCAAAATCATTAAAAGAAAATGATAAGTTCTTTATAATCACGGAATTCTTAACCAAGGTCACTACGATGTCCGGGGGGGCCAAAGCTCGGTGGGAAGTGGGGACAAGACCCCCCGACTTAACATGTCAAGTGTTTTTTATTTCTGAATGTTGTGTGCAAATAGGGCGTGTTAGAATGTTCAAATAATTTCATTGTACTAATTGTATGCTTGGACGTTAATTTAATTTGTTTATGAGTGTCAGCATAAAGGGCAATGCCCCACTAGTGTAATACAACAAATAATACAATACAGGCTAGAAGACTAGACTAGTAGTTGAAAACTACAAAAAAAGCATGCAGTCATCAAAAGGTTTTTATAACGTGTATTTAAGTTTTTTAAAGATACTAAAACTTAACAAAGCTAGAATTTTCCCCCAGCACAACCGTGCTATAGTTTCGCCATATCGACCACCCACCCATCCGCTTATACGCGTCTGCTTCCAATGTTTTTTTCCATAAACATAATTAATTAGAGTTGCATACAATTTGTGAAAATGTAAATTACAAAACATTATGCAAATGGCTGGGCTGGGACCATCATCCCTGATAAGGCTTCCGCTCTTCAAAGGAAAATATGTTTACAGTGGAAAACGCCCAGCTAAACCATATCCTAAAAAGTAAAAATTATCACCCACCCAGTCCCCCCTCATCCCCTCCCCGCGTAAGTCAGGGTTTAAAAAAAAATTAGGACACATAATATGTATTCAGTTATAGGTTTGATTATAGGGTATAATACTATAAACGGAAAACGCCAAAGTCGTTGTTAGACGAATGAGCGAGCCATGTGCTGAGTACCCGGGAACATTTGCATCCCGTCCCTAACCTAATAGGTTAGCGAGGAAATACCCATGCTGTCTTTATCCAGCCTTGGGTAGGGGGAAGCATGGGGGAAGGAAGGGAATGTTACCGGGTACTCAACACAATGGCTTGCTTAGGTACAGCCGTACAGCCCATACTTTCTCTGTATCTATAGAGGCTACAGCCTGCAAGGATCGGCTATAAGATTTACTTATTTATTTATTTATTAAACGTCTATCCTATTCCTAGATAAAGCCATAATAAGCCTACATCTAAATTATTTACATTGCTATTGATATTATTCGCAATTGACATGAATGAGTCATCTGGGAGTCTTTTTTACCACTTGAATATCACATGCAGCATTTTCTTTCTGCGTTTAGTCGATTTATTTATTAGTTTTTTACTATATCGGCCTACATTAATTTAAATGTGCATTTTGCTTTTTGAAACTTGTAACGGTCATAAACATTAACTATAATGGTGATTGTAGATAAATCGGCCAATCCACCCCCAACCTTTTAGTTAATACTAATGGCCGTTAAAAAGTTCAAAAAGTAAAATGCACATTTAAATTAATGTAGGCCGTTATAGTAACTAACTAATAAATAAATGGGCTGAACGCAGAAAGAAACTGCAGCATGTGATATTCAAGTGGCAAAAAACACTCTCGTTTCTCATTCATGTCCAAATGTCTATATGATTTATTCTTATGGTAACAAACTAACAACTATACGTTTTATTTATTTTTCAACTGATCTTAAGTCTTCATCCTAAATAATTATACATAATCATACATAATTTAACCTACTTAAAGTGTACTCCACCCAGTGGCGTATCCAGGGTGAGCTAGGGACACGTACAGAAGATCAGAATAAGCACCGTCTGAGTTGAATTGTATCCTCAGTCGCTCCGCTCCCTCGACTAACTAGGGAAACGCCAAAGTCGTTAGACGAGTGAGTGAGCCATTAGTTGAGTACCCGGTAACATTCCTTTACTTCCCCCTACCTAAGAGCTCCCTAGCCCATCATAGGCTAGAGTGGCGCATTATGGCCTTAATGTTGACACACCCTTATACCAACTGAACTTAAAAATCCTATTATTTATACCAATATAATCATGAAACTTAAATGCGAATGTTCCCGGGTACTAAACACATGACTAGCTCACTCATCAAACAACGACTTTGACGTTTTTTCTAGTCTAGTTGGCTAAGGCGCCCTTATACCCGAAATGTGGGAGACCTGGGTTAGTCCTCTGGTCGGGAAAGATTTTGTAATTTCTTGACTGTATTTTAAAAAATTATTAAACATGTTTTGAAATGCATATAACGCAGTTTAGTCTTTCATCTGTGACAATACTAAGGAAAACATAGCCAGTACGAAAGACGTGTAAAGATTGCAAAGGTTATCAATCTACTTAGCGAAATTGGGGACTTGAGAGTGCAAGATTCGATACACTTGGGCATGCATTTCACGAAGACAACAATAAAAACACAAAAGTATTTTTTCAATAAAAAGCTCATTGTCGTTCAAAACATACTATTTTCAATTGCGTGCCTATTTCAATTTATTATTTCATCGTAAAGTTTAAATCGCAATGAATCTAGCTGATTTTGTTAGCTGTTCTCAGTAAACTTGTACCGGATGTCTGTTTAAAATTTCAGCGCAATCTGTTCAGCGATTCGGCTTATTTTTTACGTACACATACACGTTCAGAAGAACAGAATGAGCGCCGTTTGAGTTGATTGGAGATCCTCAGTACTCAGATACTCAGTACAAGGGAGCGTGGCGCTCCCTCGTCTAATTATTTAGAACATTTTTCACCGTGTAGTCCGCCACTGAATAACTTTATCATTATATAATCAACTAGTACCAAATCAGTATATAATTTACGTATATATGTATACATATAAAAATCAAAACCATCCAATAATAATTAAACATCAAGCAACAAGATAAAATAAATCGAAAAAAATACGTGACAATGGTTACTAGTTTGCCGACGAGACTGTACTGATCGCTTCTAGTCAACCACTATTGTATGTGGTCAGACGAAGCCAGAAGACCTGAGAAACAGAGAATAACGCATGCCGCGGGCTATGTTTTCGTTCTACCCCACCGTTGATCTTTCTAGAGGCCCAGCCTGCGTTAGGGGCAACCAGTCGAGCAGTGACCACAAGATCCAGAGCACGTGCGGTTGCGAACAACTCGACTTACGTCAAGGTACAGGGGCTGGGGATCGACAGCAATATCATATTAAGACGTAACTAGCAGGTCATAATTGAATAACACAACTCTAAATATACCTTATTAATATTGCATTTACTGGCTACCTACTTTATATAAAGATCTTTACGAACGAAAAATAAAAATTATTACCTACGGGTAGCGTTGCCAAAATGGTGGTGGAGGCCGACGAGGCAAGTAGGAACTTTTGTTAGTGTGTTGGGTGGGGTTGGGAGGGATAATGAGCTTTTTAGTTTTGTTTCTACACGCTTTAAACAACTGACCACAAGTCAGAACTCAGAACACCCTAAAGCGCATGTCAGGCCGAGTTTATTACTATGCCTGGTACACGGTAACACGACAGACAATGAAGGTAGCAATAACGCCATCACTGGTGTTCACTGGTCACGTGTTATGTTCCCCCACCCCGCCCTGGGGTGTGGGATTCGCGCCTGTCGTACCGATTATAACATTTGAATTTTTTCATGCATTAAACAGTTCATTTTCAAAGAAATGTCCTTATTCACTTTTTCAACGTATTGCAACGTTCTGGAGATAGCCCTATGACCAAGACTGTTATTTCGAAAAGTTTTAAAGTTTGGTGGGGGTCCCCCGCGACGGAAAACGGGTTATATTCAACTTTACCTGCGGGCCAAATAATGCGTTTTGTTTTATATCAATCTTTCAAGCAATGGTATCAAATAAACAACAAAACGTTCAAGTATTATAACAATCTGAATCCAATCAAGTTCACAACATGCTCTCATTGCATTGCTAATACATAAAGTTCGGCTTAAAGCCATTTCATAACGAACTGTAATAAATTATAATAATTGATTTGTTTTAACAAATTATATTTGAAGGTTCTCATTATTTTAAATTAATTGCATTAATTGTTACTAACATTAAATTATAGCCTTTGCTTGCTATCCTATATTAATTTGTCTCGGTAATTAGAATTCATTAGTCTTGATGATAATTTCATCTCCCCTGTATTGAGTAAAGTTAAAGTTGAGAATTATTCTGGGACAATATAATTACTATTATGTACCGTACTCTTCCTTATTTGCTCATTTTGCTATGGAATAACAATACAAACAATGAAATTAACAATATGAGAAGAAAAGGAAATTAGCAAAGGAAAATTTGGATGGGCCCTAAGTTTTACATTCCCATAGAGTAATGATGTAGGTCAACTTTCTGTTTATTATAGTTGTTGCTGTAATACTCCGACTGGATAGATCAGCATAGTTTCAATTTGGTACACCATGTCCAGCATAAAGATAACGCCACCAGTCTTTGTCTACGATGAAAGTATGAAAATACCATCGATTTCCATCAAACACGTGGTTGAATTTACCATCAACGACTACGTTTTCGGAAAAAGGCAAATTTACAGATCTCCTCTTTTCCATCTGCGAGATGTCGAGAATAACTTTGAAGCACACATAGACTTGCACGAGGCAGATAATCGTGTGTGCGTTTACATTCAGTTCTCGCCAGAAGATCAGAGCAAAATAACAGGAAGGGCAGAGTTCTTCTTTGTAACTAGTTCGGGAGCTCGGAAACAGCTTGGGATAAGTAAGTACTGTCTATAGGCATAATTATCATTATTAGTAGGGACATGCATATTATTAATATTATTATTATATTCCACGGTGGAGGCATTTTTGTCTTGTCTTAGGAGTTGGTAAACGGTGACTTCAGTGGCGTAGCTACCGCCCCCGCAGCCCCCGCGACTGCGGGGGGGCCCTGGCCTGACAGGGGCCCTCGGGCCCCTGTCAGGCTACAGAGGGCCCCTTCATCTTTCGAAATAAATTTTGAAGTAAAAAATCTCTCGCAGAACTTCCCCCAAAATTACATATTTTGTAAAAAAAAAAAAAACGCATTAGTTCAAGTTGACAAAAGAGAAGAATGAACCGTGATAACCAATTTTACACATATTAACTTCAAAAATGCACACCTCTAAATAATTTGCACAATTTTGTCAAATCACCCTAGTTGAACATGGCCATGATCATCTGTGACACGACTACTGTCAGTTCTGTCAATCTTTTTTTTTAATTTTATAAAGAACTGGGTCATATTAGTAAGATTCCAATTCCAGATTCTTTTGAACGGGGATATTTACAAAATGCCTTTTCAGAGAAATCTCATTTCACAAAGTATATAACACGGTCCATTACACTAATAAATCATGACAACCCTTCTGTTGTCTGACAGAGGGATGTTTCGATGATGGCATGCAATTATTAGTTCATTGACATATCATTCACACTTCAAGTGATCCTATGACTTCACACCCATTTAAATCAACATCATCAACATAGTCAGTATTATCATAAGTAGGTAAGTGATTATTTTTTATATCATTATTTGAAAGTGATGCAAGTAATCCATCCACTGTTGTTTTTGTCGTTAGATTTGTTGATTGGTGTGTGTACGTAAATGTATGCAAGTTTAAAAATGTGTATTTTCTGGGGTGTTTTCATTTATCGTTATTAGTGTTGATATTATTAATATAACATAATGGTTTCAGTAAATAAATGTATATGGGATGTCATCGAAATTCGCGTTTTAGGCCATCAAACATAATGTAGGGCCCAAAAATTTTTCACCTACGGTGTAAATGCCTCCGGCGGCTGGGGCTTCGCCCCAGACCCCAGCTATTCCGCGCAAGTTGCGGGGGGGGGCCCAGGAAATGTTGCTACGCCACTCGGTGACTTTGGAGCCGTCCTAGCAACGAAGCACATAATAAATTCAGAGTTGTGCTGAATCGGCCTTGTTGATTCTGGCGTTGATCCGCGGGTGTTCGCACTGTCCATACCACTGATTGCTATATTTCCTATTAAAAATACCGATCTTTGGTTGGTTATCGCTCACTCGTCGATTGCGTCGGGGCCTGCAGGGTTGGCTTGGTCGCTTTGATTTACTGTCCCCCACTGAAAATCAGTTATATAACTGAGTGGGTAGACTCTAAATACAATTTATTTATTATTTATTTAATTTCTGTCAATTATATCATAATTATAATTATATTATTCATTACTATTATATATTTGTTGTGATTATTATCAAAGATTAGGTTGTTATAACGATACATTAGATTTTCTTATAAGTTTACTGACGTTATTTTTGTGTAATAATAATATAGTAAACAATAATCACGTATACCATTGGCCTAATCAGCCACACATTATTATTTAACGCTATCAGTATACGTATATACACGTGTTAAAAGTGTATAAACTCATATTAAGTGTATTAGCTAAACTCAATGGTATAAGTGTGGACTGTGTTAGTGTTACAAACACTGTGATTTTCAACCAATCTATCAGTATCAGGAGAATCGCGATCATTACACACCTTTTATAAGTTACACATACGCGTAAAACACATTATAAAAGTGTACTAATGTGTTTGTGTCTGTTTTTTACCTTAATTTTTTAAAAGTATTTTGACATTAGATTCTTCACACCGTATCAGTCGTTCGATACCCGTATTAACACCATAATTTATAGACTATATAAATTTCATTATTACCTAATATTAGAAAACATTTTTAGTGCGGGTGCCCGAATCCAATATTGTACACGAATTGTTTTGGCCCTTTGTAAATTCGATCACCCATTTTTTATTCAATAACCACCATTAAATTTACCTGCCAATGAAATCATGTCACATGGACATGACACAGTGTTCCCTACAACTTTAGTTTTAATGGCTTTTTGTATATAATTTGATTACTCTTTCAAGCTCACAAATGCTTGTTGTTCAATCGTATTTTCTAAGCTTTACTTAACATTTTTCCATTTGTTCACAAAACCAAAGTTCTGTTAAACCTTAAAATATGCAAGGAAGATTCAATAGATACTGAACGCTCTTCATCAATTCGCCCAGAAAAAGTGTAAGCATAACTACATAGCATCTTCGCCTCCCTCATTTTAATGTAGGGGGTTTAATGGACTTTTATCACGTAGCTTGGAGCCATCCCTAAGAGTCAATTCAATTTTATGTTTCGCCCCAAAAAAGTAAAGACACTTCTAAACTGGAGAGATTTAATCTCTTTTACCGTTTATTGCTATTTTTCTTTCCATATGGTCAAATTACACATTTTAAAAATGGAATAGAAAACAAAGGGTAAAGTCCTAAAAAAAACATGAACACATTCAAATTTAAGGCAACATGGGGCGTACGGACAAGGAACTGATATAAACAGGGGCGCCAATAAAAAAGATTGAGAACCATCAACCACTAGCATAGCATATTCCCTACCCTCCAACCTGCCATTAAAATCAATTCAATTTTAAGTTTCGCCCCTAACCAGAAAGGACACTTCTAAACTAAACTGTGGAGGGTTTATCTCAAAACGCTAATCTTACGTAGACCTACATCTCGTGATAGGGTGTATGGTTATTTTGTCGATGATGTTTCTGATAGCTGAATATTTCATTCACAGAGTTCTACATGAGCAGTTTCAATGTGTCGAAGCTTGGGTGGTACGGAAACGAGCTTCCTCAAAGTGAGTCCATAAAACAATATCTACAAGGCTCCAACCTGGTGATTGGCGTTGAAATACAGTATGGCCTACGTGAAAAAGCCCAACCTCTGGACCCAAAGGCAAGTATAAACTTATTCGATGCGCCCATTTTAGGAAACCCACCACCACCACCACTAATACCTATAGGAATAGAGCAATTATTTGTGAATGGAAAGTCCAAGGAACTCTTTCTTGCACCACAGTGTTCCTAAATCCTTATACTTGAAGTGAAGCCTACCAGGGTTCGATACCAGGCTGAGATGGATTTGTAATTTCTGGATTGTTTTACATATAATTAAAATTTCTCTTTAATTCCGCCAATTTTCTCAGACTTTTAAGTTCCAATTAGAAAAATTTCCGATTAATTTTTCAGAAAATTTTCATCTTCTTAAATATTAACATAATCATGTTTTTTTAATTATTATTCGATAATAACAACCACAAAAAATTGTGCTGGTTCACTGGTTGTGCTAAAAAAAAAAAGTTCCAGGTGTCAGATGTTGTCTTTTTTCAGTGCTCGATAGTAGTCTATTACAAAAGTTTGGCCCTACATAGTTTGTCATTCTATTAGACCTAAGCTGCCGTCAAATGCTTGAAATTAATAAATTGCCTTAATTATGGGGATATGGAGGAAATCATAGAAAAATTGTGTGGCTTTGCGGTTTTTTGTCTGCCGGCGAGAAAAATCACCACTATAGCCCAGAGTGAACCCCGTACCAATTATTTGGTGACTTCCCCCAGCATCATACACCGTACAAACTCAAAATAAAACAAAGGATTACTGACATATTTTGAAGGTTTATCAATCTCCTGCATCAGGTTTTTAATGTTTTTAATAACAACTACAACCGCATATTAGTATGTTTCTTTGGTGCATTTCGTTTTGCTTATATGCTTATATTATTATGTTTGTTTTGAAGCCCATTCTGTTGTTGTTTCAACTGTAATTAAAACGATAAACCTTCGAAATATCGTAATCTTTGTTTTATTTTGAGTAGTGTAGGCCTATAGTCCCAAAATTCACGATCTTAAACTTGACCTTCTCTAAAATCGTTTCATCATTGATATATGATAAATGATGTCACTTTTTAGATCCCTAAGATTAATCAGATGGCCAAGGATTTTCAGTTCCTACTTTCAACCGAGGAACTTTCCGACGTAACATTACGAGTCGACGACAAGAAACTGAGAGCTCATAAGCTGATCTTGTCTGCTCGAAGTCCAGTATTCAAGGAGATGTTCAACGGCGATAAACCAGACAGACGACGAAACGATGTGAAAATAACAGACTTGGACTTCGAAGTTTTAGAAGCTCTTGTCGACTACATCTACACTGACGAGGTGGAGGCTGAAGATGAACTGCTTGAGAAATTATTGGAGGCGGCTAAAGAGGTAATGACCATGGAGTTATAAATAGTACTGACGTACATGATATGACATTGTATAGGCATGAGGTTTGAAATACTTTCAAAAACGATTGTTTACGAAGGATTGTATGATTTTTACAGGAGAATATAATGAATATATCAAAAATATCAACAATATGTGTGCTTCTTAATCCAAAGAAAATGTTTATTGCATACATTTGGCAGGTAATAGATCCCTTAGGTACTAAAATTTCCTGTCTGACAGCATCGATATAATTATATGGCTTGGATATACGTAAACAATGACAGTCAATGACTGTCACATAATAAATGTATACTTCAACATGTTCCTAAAAATGCAATACGATGCAGAGGATATCATTGAGTAGATTGGACATGAGTAACAAGCTATAAATTTACAAGGTGTAACAGAAAAATTGTTGGGTCCACAATTGACCCGTAAAAAAATGTTAAACTTGGTCATTTTCGAGCTAGATCCCATCGGAAGAAATCCCCCATACGAAATAACATGGGGACGATTTTTATGCCCCGTGATCTTGCAAAATTTTGGTTCCCACAAATATTGGACATTATTGACGTACTCGACAGCCTACTTTCTGTAAATCCGCTATATTTTGTTTTTGTAGACCTAATTTGGGCAAGTGGTTTGGTCAAAATATGCTGATTTGCAAGAAAAGGTGAAATTTCGGAAGGCATAGTTTTAGTGTTTGAGTGCAAGTTGTATTTGTGCACAATTTCAATACACGATGTTATAAAGGGCCATTTTGGATTTCATTTCATTTGGAACAAAAAAAAAGGAAGTTCAAGCAAATTTAAGAAATTCACCAAAACACAAATTTTCGCAAATTTCAGGATCAAAAAGCTTTAAAATATCGTTTAAAACCTCAGTTACAATACATCATTATTTAAACTGTACTTTAAGTGAAGTATTATGCTATAAAATATAGATTATAACTGATTTTTTTTCTCGGAATGTGTTTCAGTACGAGATGGAGGATCTTATGGCAAAGTGTGGCGACTTGCTCATCAAGAGTCTGTCTGTGGAGAACGCCGCGCGCAGGTTCATCCTTGCATATAACAGCGACATCAGCAATGAAGAGAAACTCAAGGCTCATACCATTATCTTCATAAATAGGTACCTATATTATATGTTTACCGTTGGAATGTGTGAAAAGAGGGAATGGGACACATTTGGCTGATAGCAAATAGCTATTCGCTCGGCCAAGATGCATCCGACGTATATAAAACTTTGCGAAGTTATAGATTTTTAAAATTTTGTCTCAATCATCCAGAAAAAAATCACGAATACAGTCAATTTTAGAGTTTTTAACAAAATCAAAATTCTTGAAAACTAATTTATTTGTTATATTTTTTTTTTATTAAATTTGAAAATGTGTTACTGCAGAGCCTTATATTTCCAAATTTGTGACATATGTTCAAAATTTTAAACATCATCGGCCGAGCGAACAGCAATTTGCCTAAAACGCATGTCCTATACTCTCTGAATGGTAGCAAGTAGAGCTGTGCTTCAAACTCGAACATATTTTTGGACCAGAATTAAATTTTCTCATTATTGTACGTTGCATTATTGCTACCGTACTTTTAAGCATTTTTTTCTTTTCTCTCTTTAACTTTCCGTCATACAAGTCAATTTCCAGTCTTAGATCTAACACATCTTTTATTTAATATTCATTTATTTCAAATTTAACATAATTTATACTCTCAGATATGTATTAGAGGATTGTTTTTATCCATTCCTATTATATATTCTTCTTTTATATAATTTGCTGGAATAATTGAAAATCTGTTACGTTACAGTTTGACTATTACAATTTGCCATCGTAAGGAAACTATCATTTCACTTCATCTATCATTTGTTCAACACCAACATCTTTTCTCCAGTAGTCAATCGTTTAACAATCAGTAATTAGTAATGCATTAATTTTCTTCCAATAGTTTCAACATCACTTTCATTCTGTACTGTTAATTACCCCCAACTGATTTATTTGACTCATTATGATATTTCAGATTCAGACAAGAAGTAATGGAGACTGAAGAGTGGACCGAACATAAGAAAGATTACCCGGAGGCGTTTGTCGAGGCGTTTTTGTAACCAGAGGATTATGCGAATCATAAGCAAGGACTTAAAATAATTGTTGAACAAGGAATATTGTAGTCATGGTGGCATTTCGAGGACATTACTTATTTTTCTTTCTCTTTTGTGTGTATTATAATGTTTAAGGAAAAAATATATTTTGTAAAGTTAAAGTAGGTACTTTGTCATAATATTAATCAAATCACATTTGTATACTCAAACTAAACATGTTTGCCAACACATTCAAATTCGAGTATAGTAACAAAATTGTAAACCATTATAGATCATAGTTTCATACCACAATGTCATATTTGTTTCAAATAACAATGTTTGTTAGGAACGGTAAGGTCAGCAGCATAAAGCACACAGCAGCAGATTGTTTTAATTAACCATAATAACAAATAATTACAAATACATACCAACTCAAAATAAAACTGATAATACACAACCAAACATTTGCACACAAAATAAATGTATACTAAATTGTCGACAATATAAATAAAATAGTATCTCGAGACACACCTTACTGGATCTGTCTAGCACAGCCTGTCTGTCCCGTTGTGTAGGTTCACCATCCCCCTTTCCCTTCATCATCATAATATGTAGGCCTACTCCTCATAGCCCATCGTCTGTCTGTCCCGTTGTGTAGGTTCACCATCCCCCTTTCCCTTCATCATCATAATATGTAGGCCTACTCCTCATAGCCCATCGTCTGTCTGTCCCGTTGTGTAGGTTCACATCCCCCTTTCCCTTCATCATCATAATATGTAGGCCTACTCCTCATAGCCCATCGTCTGTCTGTCCCGTTGTGTAGGTTCACATCCCCCTTTCCCTTCATCATCATAATATGTAGGCCTACTCCTCATAGCCCATCGTCTGTCTGTCCCGTTGTGTAGGTTCACATCCCCCTTTCCCTTCATCATCATAATATGTAGGCCTACTCCTCATAGCCCATCGTCTGTCTGTCCCGTTGTGTAGGTTCACATCCCCCTTTCCCTTCATCATCATAATATGTAGGCCTACTCCTCATAGCCCATCGTCTGTCTGTCCCGTTGTGTAGGTTCACCATCCCCCTTTCCCTTCATCATCATAATATGTAGGCCTACTCCTCATAGCCCATCGTCTTTCTAGGTGAGTTGACGCAACTTCGCATAAATATGAGACGTCAAGCCTAAATTCAAGTCCAGTAAAATGATCGAAATAGCCATTATAAGTAAATCCATTTCCCTTGTAGAATATTGCTTTGACATAGCTTGAGCATTTGCTCAACAGTCAACTCGAGGACTAGAGCCACTAAACTTTCATGTTATGCAGGCGTTGGTGCGACAAAATTCATACAAATTGTCCTAAGTGTATGGAAATTGGCATATGTCACACTCTTTTGGACTGATAAATAATTCAGAATGTTTCGAAAGAATAGTTACGCCTACTTGGTGTTGGAGTAGCAAATCGATAATACTCTCTCTCATTTCTTATAAAATACAAATATGTCTATTTTCTACAGGATAAGAAAAAGAGTTTTTGTGAAGACCTTGTGCGACGGCTGAATATAGGAACACGCTCGAAAGTAGAGGTATAAACGCAATTCTATATCAGAACACTCAAAATAGAAAACTAAACTCAAACTTGCAAAGTACAATATACCATTTCACCAGCTCCCAATTCACTAAGTAGAAAATAAGAATAACAAACATGTAAATTTAATGTACTTAGTTTTTGAAGGTTTTTCTAGACGATGTGTTTCATTTTTTTTTTTTTGTAAGAATGCCGAGTATAATTTCATAATATCTTAACATATTCTTAACTTTTTCATATTGATTCTGAATATGTGTGAAATCAACTTGCGTTTTGGCCCTATTAATTTACGTTTCATTATTACAGAAACTACTATTCTGCAATATATAATTTATTTTGTGCATTTCTCAAGTACAACTGTTATGTTTCCATAACATACAGTTAAGTAGGAAACCTGGCCGGGAATATGCATGCCGATATTCAACTATAGTTGAAGGGTTTTCTGGTTGTGATTCACTGTATCAGGGTTGTTGGTGAACGATGTCGAACCGAGACCTCCCGAATCAGATCCTCGCGCATTACCTGACTGACAGTAGCCTGGAAGGCAAGGGGGCGTTAATACGTTAAGCCCAGTTCCCACAAAGTCACAAGGTTGTGGTATTGCAACAATTAATTTTTAAATAAATCAACCCGGGCCAATAAAATCCAAAATTCGACTTGATTGTTTAGTGATGTCTTGTTGGTTTGATTGTAAAATATATACGGATTTTGATTGGTTCGTCAATATAGATTAATAACAATTATAATACAATCCAGAAATTAAATCGACATCAACTGGCTACATTTTTTATAACAACCGGAAGTGAGCAGAACGAATGTGCGCATGCGCAGTACCATTAACATCCAACCAGGGATTGCAGTTAGCAGTTTAGAAAATTCTCTATACAGGGAATTGTAGCCAACTGCGACCCAAACCAGAACCAAAAAATGTACCCAGCTGGCGGCGACCCCAGTGCACTTACGGGAGTGTTTCCCGACTAACCAAATCGAGAAATAGGATTTTGTTGTTGCAAGCAGTGGCGTATCCAAGGGGGGATAACCCCCCCCCCCCTTTTGCAAAAAAAGTGTGGAAGTGTACTTTAATGTTTCAATGGAGATTATGGAATAACTGTTTTATCGCAATACTAAAGGCAAATTACCATCTGAACAAAAGAGGATTTTATTTTTAGTAGATACAAAGTTGGTTTTTGTGATGCTTTAAAACCCACAGATTTTCACCAAAATGACATTGAAAGATAAATTTTTGTCCGGTGGAAAGCCCCCCGGCCCCCCACTTACCTTTGGCACATCTGTGAATTAATTGGTTAAACCTCCCTTTTAATTCCTGGATACGCCACTGGTTGCAAGAAGCTATCACAGCCAACAGTCGTGATACAACTATTCCAACTCCTTGTTGTGGCGCTGTGGGGATTAGCATGCTTTGTTGTGTGATACTGTATTACGTTTCAGGATGAAGATAAAAGAAGTAAGATTTCTCCTGGTGTTGGCGACACTGGGAACATCGCTGACTTCATCACGTGACCTGGACTCCGTGACCAGTGTGTTCCTGGCGTTAAGAGGCCACTTCCATGCTGACTGTCTCTCAGTGATCACCACAGGTGGGTACAACGTCATTGTTAGTGGCAGAATAAAACCATCTTAAGATGATTGAGACATGAGACTTGAGAGAGAAGGTTTCCTAACTATGTCACTGCAAGTTTACTGCTAGCCTTGATTCTCGACTGAGCAAGATAAATCAACTGTGGTAGCACCCACTAGTTTTACCTACACTGATGTCAATTTTGATCATGCACCTTGCTACTTTGAAGAGTTCTGATTGGAAGTTGTGAAATTTTGTTGCTGACAAGTTGAGATTGTTCAACTTATTATGCTCCCAAGTTAAAAACCCGCCAACCGTAAAACTATTTAATATTTTTAAATTACTTAAGTATAAAATTATGACAGGCCCGAAAGCATTCGTCAACGATATAAGGATTGTTTTAACAAAAGTATGAAATTAACGGTTATGAAAATATCTGTAGACAAATCAATGCTTTACTACATCAGTAACACAACAAATCATTCATAATTACAATTATGTAGTTTGTAAATATGAAACTAGTAGAACAGGTAGAGTGATTATTATATTATAAGCCTGTAACCGGTAGCTATTTTAGTAGCTATTTTATGTGTGTATCTTCAATATATTATTTATTTATTTATCAGATGCATATTACAACAGAGTACAAATACTCCACAAGTGCAAATCATAGCATTACCTAATGGATAGAAAACATACTAATAGACATTAAAATATACAACACAAAATAATACATTTAACTCATTAAACATGTGAAATTATCAATTTAAATGTGAAACTATCAAAATTATTAACATTAAAAATGAATTAGAGATATTCTTGAAAGAAAATAGAAGAACAATTTTATATGAAAGAAGATACTAATGGAAATAAGCTAGTGAGTAAATTACGTTAATATCCTAATGCTTGAGTGATCACAGATTTAAATTTAAAAATATTTTGAGAGTAGAGATCAATGTCTGTTCCTTCAAGAGGTTTTAACATATTAAAAGAATGCTGTAATCTGTTGATGCATGAATTTTTATGGAGGTCGAGATGACTTAGGGCTGGTTGAAAAGTTTTGTGAAGGCGTGTATGTTTGGGAGGTATATGAAAATTTAATTTGCCAAGAATTAAACTAGTGTTTGTTAAATTATTTACAATTTTGTAAAGGTAAACCATGTCGGAATAGTTCCTTCGGTTTTCTAATGTCATTAGGTTAGCATCTTTACAAAGTTGTGCATAATCTACTCTATGATACAGAATGTTACTTTTTATACATTGATGTTTTATTTATGAAACACTGTTGGACCCTTTCTACATTATGAATTTTGGTGATTTGATATGGGTTCCAAATAGAGCTAGCATAATCTAAATGAGGCCTAACAAGAGAGAGGTACAACTTTCGCATAGTGGTTTTGGAGAATTCTTTAGAGCAGTTTCGTCTTAAGAAACCAAGCAATCTAAATGATTTCGGAATAATGTTAGAAAGGTGATTCGAGAATGAAAGATCATGAGATATGATGACACCTAAATCCTTGACTTTCGTGACTCTTTCCAAAATCTGATCATTGAGACTGTAGATATGAAATTTAACATGTTTTGTTTTTGTTGTAAACGTAATGACTGCACATTTAGATACATTAAGTTTAAGCTTCCATGTTCTGCACCATTCTGCAAGCGCGTCCAGATCTGACTGCAGGCATGCACGGTCAGCATCTCTTCGTATTGGACGATATATCTTAAGATCATCAGCAAACATTAGACAGCTTGATGACATAAAACAAGACGGTATGTCATTCACAAACAGGGTAAAGAGTAGTGGACCCAAAATTGAACCTTGCGGCACTCCAGATGTTACACTTTCAGAAGATGATCTTATTGTATCAATGACAACTGACTGAGTTCGTCCAGTAAGGTAGCTTTCAATTAATTGATGACATTTACCGGTAATTCCATAGGATGTTAATGTAAATAGGAGAAGATCGTGATCAACACTGTCAAAAGCTTTACTGAAGTCCGTGTAGACAGCATCAACTTGAACACCTGAGTTTAGGGACGTTGCAATATCGTGGGTGAATTCAGTAAGATTAGTAACAGTTGTTTTTCTTTTCATAAATCCATGCTGACTTGGTGATATGTAGTCTGCCACATGATTATTTAATCTTTTAGAAATGAGACCTTCAAAAACTTTTGAAAATATGGCTAATAACGAAATAGGCCGGTAATTAGTCACTGAGTTTTTTCTTCCTTTCTTTAAAACGGGTGTAACGTTAGCATGTTTCCATCGTGAGGGAAACGTTCCTTCATTTAAAGCACAGTTAAATATTTTTGAAAGTGGAATAGATAATGCATTTCTACAGTGTTTGATCACATTTACCGGTATTTGGTCTGGCCCAGGCGATTTTCCATTAACAAGTTTGCCAAGGCTATCTTTCACTTCTTCACAAGAAACATTGAAACTGGACAGTTCACTATCAATCTGGTCAAAGAGATTAGGTAGAACCACATTTCCTTGTGATTTCGGAGTGAAAGTTGTTTTAAAAAACTCCGAAAAAAGGTGGCAGCACGATTCTACACTTTTCGCAGTAATACCATTATATTTCACTTCAGTAGGTATCCTCCTTGATCTAGTTTTTCTCTTGACAAAGCTCCACAATAATTTGGGGTTTTCTGGAATTTTTGCTTCAATGTTGTGAAGGTATTGACGATATTTCATGTTTTTTAGTTGTTTGAAGTTAGTTCTTTGATTTTGGTGATCAACTTTATGACAATCCAAACCGGTTCTTTTGAACATTTGATGAGCTCTGTTCTTACGTTTTAATGCCGCAAGAACATGTTTATCGTACCAAACTGGATATTTATTCTTTTTGACTTTTGTCACTGGCACTGTTCTGGATATTGTTGCGTTTAAAAGATTGTAGAATAAGTCACACTTGTCGTTCACATCTGTCAATAGATCCATTCTATCCCTTTTTATTTTTTATTTTTTTATTTTTTATTGCACTTGTGGGATCTCGAACCTGTTGCGAATAAAGATCTAATAATAATGTGTTTCTTCTGTGAGTAGAGGGTTTGCGCCACCACGTAACGGCAACTGACTTGAGTAAGATGACGTCACAACAGGGCGTCGCGACGACCTTGTTGGACGCCACGACGCTGGTGGAGAGGAGTGATGGGACGAGACACTGTCTCCGACCTCTCAACCTGTTACTGCACGACGCAGACGACGTCACAGGCCAGCTACTGAAGCAGGTACTTTATAATATGGATATTTATTTGCCCTTAACAACAGGTTATAACAACCCACAAGACTTAGTGTCAGGTAACTAAGACTAAATAATTAAAAATATACATTCATCGCAACTCTAAATACGAATTTATTTAAAACAATACAAAACGTTATACAAATCATTAAATACCTAAACGAGTATTATAAAATTAGAATTAAACAATTAAAATAATAAGTAAAACGAAAATAACCAAAGTGTAAATATCAAATTAAAAAAAACGACTGAAAACTCAAGATGAATAAAAAAGTAAGGTTATAAAATACAAAACTAGTGACAAGACGTAGTTGGTAAAGTAGCATAAACAGCTACTTAAAATTAGTGAAATTTCATGTGGTTGATATCAATTTCTGTGTCAATGGCTTACAATTTGTTGTAGGTCAATTGAATTCGGTTGATGGGGGAAAATTTAAAAACATCAATACGCCTGAAACTTACAATTGTCGCGAGAGAAGATGACGCTTAAGAGAGTATAGAACATGCGTTTTAGGCAAATTTCTGTTAACTCGGCCGACTGACACCATAGGTGTCTGAAATTATAAACATATGTCACGTATGTGGAAATATAGGGCGCTACAGTAACACATTTCCAAATTTTGTTTTAAAATAATTTATAAAAAATAAATTAGTTTTCACGAATTTTGATTTTGTTAAAATCTCTAAAATTGACTTTATTCGTGATTTTTTTCTGGCTGATTAAGGCAAAATTTTGAAAATCTATGACCACAGGGCCGTCCATGTATGCTTCATTGACAACTTTGCAAAGTTTCATATACGTCGGATGCATTTTGGCCGAGCGAATAGCTATTTGCTAACTGCCGAATGTTTCCCACTCCCTCTTAAAGAAAATACATCCATGTTGACATGATGATAAAAGTGGATATTGGTGTCAACTGTTGTCTCGTTGGGTATGTGGTTAGTCTCTCTTTCCAACGCAGAAGGTCCAGGGTTCGAGATGTTTCACTTCTGATGTAGACATATTGTCTTTCAATTGTTAAGAATGTGTAAACTGTAACTTGAGAGCCGTCCTAGCTGCGAGGCTCATAATACATACTTATGTTGTTCTGATCGAATTAGCCTTGTTGATTATGGCGTTGTCCGTGAAGGGAATCTTATCCAGCTTATTTGTCCTGTGTTTCGTATTTGAAATACTGTTATCTAGTTGGGTAGCTTGGTCGGCTTTAAATTTAATGTCTCTCACTGATAACCAGAAATGTGACTGAGTAGTAGACTCTAAATACGAATGTATATTTTATTTATTTAAGACATGGACTTACTAACGTAAAGATCATCGTCCCACATTCCAGACTCCTTTAATCCATTCACCATCACTTTAAACGCTATTTCCTCCTCCCACCGGATTATTTTCACCAGTTTTTCCAGCTCACCTTAAAATTCTACTTCTCTGTCATCTACTCCTGCTCTAGAATTTCTCCTATTCTTCACTCTTTACGAAATATCTTAAACTAACTGTGTTGTGTTCTGTTTCAGTTATCTAGCAAGTTAAGACTATCTAACGCTGTCTGGCTCATGTTTCTTGAAACCAGTGTATCAGAGGAGGAATTTTTCGCTGATATCTACATCCCGTTTAACTGCGAGTTTTTGCTTGCGCATCCTTTGGGACAAGAGATTGTCATTTACGAGGTACGATGTAGATTTTGCTGCATCAATCATGTATGCAATATATGCGTTAAAAAATATATATAAATATATTTATTTTAATCGTTTCAAACTGTTACATTTGTAAATAGCTCTATTCAACAAAGGTGAATTCATCCCTAAATATTAATTGTTACTTTTGTTTAAAGTAACAATATTGTACTCTGCCACCAAATGTTAATGGTCTTCAAAACTGTTTCAATAAATAAATATATCGATCACTCTTTATTTCAAATAATGTAATTATTATATCTTACGCTCTAAATCTAAAATAGTTCTACCATAAAAAGACCCGAAATTATGTAAAATCATCAATGGAACTTTGAGCTTATTTAAAATTTTAAAATACGATTTAATACTATTAAATAACCATGAGGTGTTTTTAAAAAGAAAGATATGTCCATTTAAAAGTAAGGAGTGATTTTTTTAAATTAATCTTTCAGGTGTACCGTGTGGCCAAGTCTTGGCCTCTACGCAGTGACCGGTTTGGCTCGTGGCGCCCAGGGCAGGGCCTCTCCGCCCCCCAAAGTGGGCTCTACACCAGGCGTGACGCCCTGCAAGGCCTTACTCTCAGGGCTGCCAACATGCACGTAAGTAAAACCAACCCAGGTTAATATTGATTTTAATATTATAATTTATATTGCATTTACTTTTTTTAGAGTAGGTACCCGTTATTATATATATATATATATATATAAAGAGTTCGAATTTAGGATAGAACTATAAGCCGAGAAGCTAACAACCTGAAGCTGTCATACCATTGAGTCGCTGACTCCGTGTTCTTTCAAATATGTAATTTTAGTCAACTTGAAAATGTATGGCGTAGTTCAGACGAAACGTCGGTTGACTCGAATGTGAAGGCCGAAATTGAGGCACATGTTTTACACTGTCATCAACGAGATACTACCACATGCTGCCAAACTAAAGCTCTTATGGTCATTCCGAAACAAAATACATGCAAGAGATCTGTAAATTTATTTATACATACCACTTTAATAATTTAGTATTTAAGAACACGCAGCCCAGAAAGTGATCTGTAGAAGTTATGCAGAATAAAAGTAACTAGCTCCCGATCGTACAAACAAATAAGGAAAAAAATAATGATCCCACAATATGCACTCCTGATTTGCATACTGTTTCATGCGGAGGATTTCTCTAGCTTACAGTGACCGAAAATTAATAGAATACATTTATTAGGATAACAATAAAATTTGTGTTTTCATGCACGTATAATACAAAATTGAAAATAAACACAAACAAAATTGAATACTTAAACACTACTTGAGAATTTTGTCTCAGAGAAATGCCACTTCAGGGGTTAAATACTACACAATGAATGTGATCCCCGTCTTTTTACATAAATGCAATAGATTCATATTTAGTACATGAGCTAGATAATGTTTGTTTGAAATGTTTGAAACGTGTTAATCCTCTCTATTGTTGTTTGTTGGATGCAGATATCGTCTCATTCTTGACGCATAAACAATTTAATATATTGTTTCGTTGTAAAATAGGCTACTTTATCAACAGTATCGTTTCATTTGTTTCTAGGACCCCCCGATGATTGTATTGACTATCATCGATGGCGTCACAACTGTCTCCGGTTTCTATGGTTACGTCTGGCGTCATCTAGAGCAACGCCTAAACTTCACGTGTGTATACATTATATTTCCACTTTTCTACTTTTGAGATGGTGTAAAATATAATTTGCTTCTTTTTTAAAGACGAACGAGTTTCTATGCAAAGTGACTTTTATCCAAGTGCACTTAGATACACGTCACTGGTAAAATAAAGGTAAATAATTAATATATATTTCATTGTGTTTGTTTGTATTATTATTTGTTCAATGTACTATAAGGTAGGGTCTTTAACGATTTCAATGTGTTTATGTTATTGTATTTTTTTTGTGGTTTTTGAGAAAAATAGCGAAGTTTGATATTAAGTAACTTTACTAAATATTAATAGTACTAGTTAAGACTCTTTTTATGTATCAAGCTATTTGTAGAAGTGTGTATACTTTCGTTTTTTTTTTTTAAAGAATAAACATTTAAATTCATCTTGTTCAAGAAAGTTGATAGCGCCTTTGCTTCAAATGCCGGAGGTCCTGGATCATGGAGTTGGTGTGTTTGGACATAATCTATGTGGATGTGCAAACGGTGACTAGATCAGCCCTAAGTTTTTCCAAGCTAGTCTTGTGGATGATGGCGTGCCAGGGTGGATAATGGACAACTAGCAAAAATATATATTTTTATTATTATTTCGATCACTGGTTGAGCATAATTTGCTCCTAAATCACGTCGGTACCGACACAAGAGGGTTCGCATTATACATTTAAATAGGGCTGGACTACGATATATCATTCAGTTATCAATTTCGGGGAAATTTTGATATCGATATATCAAAATTAGTTTGTTTTTGCAAAAAAATCCTAATTTTAATTTATTTTATTTTTAAAATAGGAATCAAACGAGTAGGCCTGCTTATAAAAATGTGGTTTGGGTTGGTAAGGTAACGCCACAAATTCATAGCGATTGTTTACGTTCCTTCCTACACTTGAGTTTAATGACCCGGCACCTCCACCAAAGGACTAATTAAATAATTGGCTAACTACAAGACACCTTTGCCACAATTAGGAACGTGAACCAAAATTTGAATACATAAATCCAGCAAATGTGCAAACACATTTACATAAAATATTGCAAGTCCATCAATAAAATTATCTGTGGATATGAAAGGAAAACTGTATAAAATACAAATGTATTTATGAAAGTTTCTTATTTCAAGCAAGACTTTTAAATTTTTTTCTTCATTTTCTTGGGTATTGAATCATAAAGATAACTCTAGACCATTGGGCTTATTTCTAGAACTGGGCCTATTGAAAATGAGCTTAAAGTTTGGAAGAAATTAAGAAATTATTGTTTTATGAACACAAATCACATCTCGGAAATTCACACTAATTATTTTGGAGTCTCAACCTAACGTACCAACTTCTGTCCCCTTGCAGAACTGTGCACCAAGTCCCTAAAGAAGGTGGCAACATGTGGGAGGAGATGATGTGGCAAGTGTT
>JAMZAV010009958.1:0-16138 GCA_024449915.1 Sweltsa coloradensis
ATTAAACAATAACTCGAACTAAAAATTTAAAATCATCAAATCCATCATTCAGCCTGAAAGCAAACAAACAAAAAAAAGATGTAATATCCAAACAAATACAGCAATTTGTAAAAAAAAAAAAAAAAACGGCAGCTAAGCTCCCCTTCAAAATTTCTTCGGGTGTGAATGCTGTGAGATAGACAGAACTAAAGTTTCATCACTACTATAAATATGGTGTATTATAAAAAATGAAACTATATAACAGGTAGTAACGTTATAAATACAGATCTTTGGGAAACTTTTTAAACTGTTAGTTAACAAAATATTTATTTTAATGTGATATTTCGATTCTTTACAAAATTTTGTTTGATAAAAAATTTCTGTAAAGAAATCGAAATATCACATTTAAATAAATATTTTGTTAACTAACAGTAAAGTCCAATGATTTATATTTATAATATCATATGGTGGTTTCCATGTGTGCATTCTAACCACGGAACAATGAGAAAGAAGATAATGTGTATCCCTTACGCGATCGATAAGTAAACGTGGATGCACATTGTGCAGGGCTTCAGGCACTAACGTCCTTGAACGAAATATACTTCCTGCACTATTTCAAGAATGGACGGGTATTAAAAGATGGTTCGCATGTACCACATTTTTGTAATACAGGCCTAGTTTTTTTTGCCTGTATTATTATGTATGTCTGTATTATCTGCATAACTAAGATTTAGATTAATGAAATATTACTTACAACGCGGACACAGCTATAATGCCAATTATATTAAAAAGAGCAGTCCTGTATTGTGATGAAAATGAAATGCAAAGCATGTTGATTTGATAATAAGTTTTTCTACGTGATTAGACATTAGACTATGCTATGCTTTCAAACTGTGTTGTAAATTTGTTCTTTATATCGAGTACTTATGTTCCTGTTATTTGTTACTGAAGGAATCGTGGATTGAAAGGAGAGTTTCCAGATGAAAGCTTCTCATACTTTTGATCATGCTTTGGATTCACTTTAAAGAATTAAAATTTAAAAGATTGTTTTTCAGCTGGATAATCGAATGAAATAGCTTCTTAAGGGGAGTCGCTGAGGCAGGCGCAGAGACAAGCTTAGGCGATCAGCTTTCTGTTTTTTCCGGGTAAACGGTTTACAACACCGCTATCAAATCTCACACTAACGTTAATAATGAATAAATCTATGGTATCCAGTACGCGTATTCCTACATTAATTCATTGATTTTGAATAAAAAAATTAGTGAAATCACCGAAATTTACTCCATTTTGGTCACCTTCTGGAATTTATTCCAAGTGTACAGATTTTTTAACTCAAATTTGCATACTGGATATTAACGTTTAAATCAATGTGAACGCGGAGGTTAATTTAGTTTTATCGTAAGATAAACAGTTTGGTGGGAATTTCCAGAATTGGAATCCATGTTTTGCATTTCCCATTTTTTCACGTTTTGGACTAGGTCTCACAATTTTATATAATAATAAAAATAATAATAAATAATAATAAATAAATAATAATAATAATAATAATAATAATAAAAAATAAATAATATAGATATATAATAAATAATTATAATAACACACTAAACTAAACTACAGTAAACTTTTTGTTCGGGGGTCTTACCGGAATCGTGAGTGAAGACAGCCTGGCAGACTGAACAAGGCCACATGCGTAGAGACAGAGTCGAGTCGGCGAGGTCTCGGGGTGACAAGCAAGGTGCTTGCGAAGACTACCCTCGTTCACGTAATAAACACACTAAACTAAACTACAGTAAACATTGTTCGGTGCCCTTAAACCGGAATCGTGAGTGGAAGACAGCCTGGCAGACTGAACAAGGCCACATGCGTAGAGACTGGGTCAGCTGCGAGGTCTCGGGGTGACAAGCAAGGTGCTTGCGAAGACTACCCTCGTTCACGTAATAAACACACTAAACTAAACTACAGTAAACATTGTTCGGTGTCTTAACCGGACTCGTGAGTGAAAGACAGCCTGGCAGACTGAAAAAGGGCCACATGCGTAGAGACTGGGTCAGCTCGAGGTCCTCGGGGTGACGACAAGCAAGGGTTTCTTGCGAAGACTACCCTCGTTCACGTAATAAACACACTAAACTAAACTACAGTAAACATTGTTCGGTGTCTTACCGGACTCGTGAGTGAAGACAGCCGGGCCCGACTGAACAAGGCCACATGCGTAGAGATGGGTCAGCTGCGAGGTCTCGGCGGGTGACAACCCAAGGTGCTTGCGAAGACTACCCTCGTTCACGAAATTTGCTTGCCACACACGGGGCAAGGATGGGTTCGCAAGTCCTCCGCTTCGCTAAATACGGATCGGTAGGGGTGAGGGAAATCAAACCATTGGTCAATGCAGAAGCAAGGGTTTTAAAGCACCGTTTAAACAGCAAGTTATACACAACCAACCCCAATGTACATGTAGCCAGAAAAAACATCATTTTACCGCGGTAAAATCACGTTGCAATCGGCAAATAATTTACAGTTTTGCGAAGTTGGTTAGTATTTGAGTCAAGAAATATTTCAAAACATGATAAGACTTGAAACGCTTGTTTTCACATGTGAACAGCGATGAATATTGCAGCATGGACAGTGATTTATTAAGATGTGTCAGGAAAATATTCACGAACTCGGTATTTGACGGTCAACTTGCAAAACCGTTCGTTTACCTTATTAGAAATCCTGTTTTTCCTAAATTTTTCACACAATTCGTTATAGTTATTTAGGAAAATGTATATATTAAACTCCATCTTTTAGTTAATGTGTTGATAACATGTAGCATCTGTAGATGGATATTGACTCAAATACTTGACCAAACCCCAACGACATAAGCGTTATGTTTTGACAACAATTCATGAGCAGTGGTTTTAAAAACATGTATTTCTTAAGTTTTTGCGTCAGAAAGTATTAAACCACGTCAAGTTAAGAAACAATTTGTCGTTAAAAACATTTTTTGAGACATATTTTTGAAAGCCACTGTCAATAATCTTTCCAATACATGCCCTCAACATTAAAACATAGAACAACGTTGACCATCCATTAATATTTAGCGAGCAAGGTCAAGTATAATGGTAACCTTGACAATGTCTTAGCTAAAAAATTAAATTTTGAAAAACATTGTAATCTCACTTTTTTACAGCAAAGTAAAGAAACATTAATGCTGTGGTTGAATTATAATGAACCTCGCTAAATAAAATAAAACCCTTAAAACTATGGCTAACCCCACTTCTTTGACAAACACAAACATGGCTGCAACCAAAGCAAATAGGAATAACATGAATAGTTATAGTTAGTGGACGAACATTATGAAGCCCATCATGCGTTAGTACACCGGTCAGTTCCCGGTGAATGATGTTTTACTCAAAGCTGCTCTTTTTTTTAGGAAAAGTGATTCACGATTCGATATTTCACATATTTACCACGTTCAGTCTGTATTTGTTGGAGATCTTGCCAATAGAATCTGTCCAAACGACTTAATTTGAGTACCGTTCAACTGGCGCAATATCGTAATATGAAAACATTTAGTTTGCCAAATTTTATTTCGAACCAGAATTTAGTGTTAAAATTCTTCTTTGGAAATGTGTTATTAATTGATATTATGGCCGATGGTATGTACACTATTCGAGAATTTTAATCTTGCCACACCGGTTCCAAAGCAGCCAACACGCAAGAAAAACTAACCCGGAAATTGATACATGTTATCAATTCCTGCGGTAATGATTTGATAACAAGGAACAATATTTTAAGAATAAGCCGAACTGTGCAGATGTTCCAGCGAGTCGTGAAACTAGCCACGGTTACAACATTCAGGTCACCAGGCACTAACCCTATCACGAGATCAAGTAGCTAGCATACAGAATGTTGCCTGGTCTTCCGGCGAGTAAGCTGCATCAGATTCTACACCCCGCTTAGATGGACACTAATGACGGACAGAAACAATATTGATTACGCCTGAAACGTTCTTTTTAGCAGCAATTTACTTTTCGCAAAATTCCTCAAGAATGACAATGATTGATTGACTGTTAAAAAAGCTTTTTCCATGTTAGCAACCAGTTCCGTATTAGCTAGATGCATGCAGTTAACACAACCAAAGAAAAATTGTTATAGCAGTGCTTAGGAGATAATGTCATCAGAATCTAGCTAAATTATTATGTAATGATATTGAGAATCAGTTAAGAAAACAAAAGCAAAACTTGTCTAAAGGGAAAAACTATAAACTAAACAAAAAGTAAAGCAATACGATTAAAAGTGCAAAAATGTTGAGATTTGTATTTATAAACAAAAATACAATATCTGTAAAATGCATAGTAGAATGTATAGAAATAACTGTCTATTAATGAAGACTTAATTAAGAAAATACTAACAAAATGCTTATTTTCTTCATGAAATACATTGATTAAGAGAACATTTAATTTTCTATTTCAGTTTTAGTTTTCATTCTAAATAAATGAATTTAAAATAACGATCGCCTTGATCTGCTGTCACTAATTAGTAATAACCAACAATAGTGTTCTTGTCACAGTTTTGGAAAAAAACTTGATGGTGAATTAATTTCATCATAGAAATATGAAGTTTAAAATTAAAATAAAATAGAATATAATATTAAATTAGTAATCGTTTAAAAATAAAATTACAATGACCTGCTACATGGTAATGCTTATTCCGTGTTGATTGTGACCTTCCTCAGACTTGCGCGAATTTAGAGCAAATTTTATAAAGACTATGAAGAATGTAATTATTGTAAAGGTCTGAGATTTCACTGCACAAGCCACAAGACAAGTTTACTCCGGTCAAGAGACAGATCCGAGGAAATCACAACGGATGGCTGGTGAGGCACGAGCCCACCAAAACGTAGGTATACCGAGGACGAGATTATACCTTGGTAGGTCAAACAAATCTGTTGCGACAAATTATTTTTAAAATGAGTATTCAAATCCGTTTCGCTTGTCTTGTGTTGACTTGGTTGTCGATTTAGATGCTTACTTGCAACCCCAGAAGCGTTTGGATCCTTGTGCGTATGTTTCATGTGTTCCATAAGCGCCTCACCACCAAGGAACAGCTTGTGACAGATGGGACAAGACGTGGCATTCGGACCCCCGATCAGTGCAGCGTGTTGCTGGAACCAGAACAAACAACACTTAGTCGCAGGCAATGAAACAGCTAGCGAGCTACTAGAGGAAACAGCTAGCAGACTACTGGGGGAAAAACTAGTAGACTACTGGAGGAACAGCTAGCAAACTACTGGGGAAAAAACTAGTAGACTACTGGAGAAACAGCTAGCGAGCTACTAGAGGAACAGCTTGTGACAGATGGGACAAGACGTGGCATTCGGAGCCCCGATCAGTGCAGCGTGTTGCTAGAACCAGAACAAACAACACTTAGTCGCAGGCAATGAAACAGCTAGCGAGCTACTAGAGGAACAGCTAGCGGACTACTGGGGGAAAAACTAGTAGATTACTGGACAAACAGCTAGCGAAACTACTGAGGGGAAAAACAAGTAGACTAATAAAGGAACAGCTAGCGGACTACTGGGGAAAAACTATAGACTACTGGAGGAACAGCTAGCAAACTACTATAGAAAAACTAGTAGACTACTGGAGAAACAGCTAGGAAACAACTGGGAGAAAAACTAGTAGACTACTGGAGGAACAGCTAGCAAACTACTGGGGAAAAACTAGTAGACTACTGGAGGAACAGCCAGCAAACTACTGGGGGAAAAACTAGTAGACTACTGGAGGAACAGCCAGCAAACTTCTGGGGGAAAAACTAGTAGACTACTGGAGGAACAGCCAGCAAACTACTGGGGGAAAAACTAGTAGACTACTGGAGGAACAGCCAGCAAACTCCTGGGGGAAAAACTAGTAGACTACTGGAGGAACAGCTAGAGGGCAGCTAGAGACACAGCTAGCGGGCAGCTAGAGACACAGCTAACAAGCTATTAGATACACAGCTAGCGGGCTACTAGATTCACAGCTAGCGCGCAGCTAGATAAACAGTTAGCGGGCTACTAGATTTACAGTTAGCGGGCAGCTAGAGAAACAGCTAGCGGGCAGCTAGAGACATAGTTAGTACACCCTCCACGCGGAGCCTCGGCCGGACAAGGAACAAGAGGAGGCAACGCCGCCAGCTGGAACAAAAGCAGCAAGAACACGATTAGAAACTCAGCAAACTAAACGACATTACTATAAGAAATACACTACTTTAAGACTACGATTACAGTTTTTTCACATTCATTCACAACAACAAACATACTACATGTTTTGTAAATTCCATATCAAATTGCATTAATCCGGTACTATTGTATTATAAGCTTACTCTACCGATGTGGCCATGTTTCAAGACGGAGCCTGACAATCGCTTGTTACACGTTGAACTCGCGTATACTTGTTTGCTCAAATCCTCGCCTGATATGACATGTTATCCTATGTAGTCTCTCGGTAAGAACCACTGCTGTATTATTCTGCCTGATTACTATCACTGGGCATAATATTCGAGCCCCTGTATTATGCTCATTGAGAACTCAGTATACGTGTTGCCACTATCTAATAGGTCATGGGTTCATTCCCGTGATCGGCAGCATATATTTATAACCCAATAACCTTCCCCAACATTGTCATAAAATCAGCTAAACTCAAACAGGATAAAGGTTATGGTTCAGCCTCGGAGTCTTGCGATCACTTGTTCACAATTATCAGAAAACATTCGGCCTTAGAGACTTTTACGAATTCTTTCATAGACTACTCGGTATAAATCATCGGATTTTTCCCCCGAGCTAAAGAATTAGACAGTAGCAAGCATTTCAAGCCAGTGAAGCTGAAAAGATTTAACATTCATTGCGCGCCATGGACGTTCCGATGTTTTGCGTAGCAGGGGAACTATTAAACGAACAAAAAATTATATGCACCAAGGGAGCCATTAGGAATGTAAAAAATTAAGAAACGTGAAACAAATTGCTTGAATGTGACTGCTCATGATCTCGCGATGATGGTATTATTCAATACTGTAGTCCAGTTTGAGCAGCTAATGGTAACGCATCTGTGATCATAGTGCCATACAAAGTCTCGTTGTTAAAACTAGGCTGCTTCGCGTACGCTTTTTCTAGTCGCGTTGATGGATGAGCTTTTTTTGTAAGTTTTTAGTATGCGTGGGATCTCTTTACTTTTTCAATTCCCATTGAAAAATCATTTTTGTTAAATTAGGATATTTGTTCTCAAGTAGTAATAATTGCTATGTTAATACCAATTAATAGAATGTAAAATATCTGGTGGCCCGAAGATTTGTTTTTTGAACGCATTGTAGGTGATAGTTGTCAAGTTTCTAAAGTTGTGTTAATTATTATACACCTCAAAAAACTCATACAAAAACCTTTATTTCTATGGATTCTAGCTAACTTTTTCAATTGTTTCTTCCAAAAGGCAATACATCATTATTACCTTAATGTTCATATGAAATATGAACGTTGTAGCCCCACCCGTTTGGTCAGAATCGGCCCAAATATCACGAAAATATCGCATTACAAATCGAAAAAATTGTAAAAGTACGATATTCATGAGAAATATTTCTTCGATTATACCCAAAAACGTGGCAGGTCTAAGTTCAGAGATTTCGACGGTTCCCTCCAATTTTCATGAAGATCGCATATGCCATTTGCTCGGTAGAGCGCGAACAAACAGACAGAAAAAAACACAAAAACACCTGAAGCTAATTTTTTTCGGGGGTCAGTGAAATTGAAGTCTTCACTTCGCTCATTCCCCAGATCATAATACTAGGAAAACGCTAAAGTCCCGCCGCGTTGATGGTTGAGCTTTTTATATTTTTTAGTTTGCGTGGGATATTTTTACTTTTGCAAGTGCTTTGTTTTGTTGCCTACGCATTGTAGGTGATTGTTGTCAAGTTTCTATTGTTTCTTGTCAATTGGTATTATTTACCGTAAAAACTTATATTAAAAGCTTTATTTCTATGGATTCTGGCTAACTTTTTCAACTTTTTCTTTCAAAAGGTACTACATCACCATAACCTTAATGTCCATGTATAATATGAACGTTGTAGCCCTACCTGTTTGGTCAGAATTGGCCCAAATGGCACGAAAATATCACACAAAATATAAAAAAACTTATATTAAAAGCTTTATTTCTATAGATTCTGGCTAAATTCTTCAACTTTTTCTTTCAAAATGTACTACATCACCATGACCTTAATGTCCATGTATAATATGAACGATGTAGCCCCACCCGTTTGGTCAGAATTGGCCCAAATGGCACGAAAATATCGCACAAAAAATCGAAAAAAATCGTAAAAGTACGATATTCATGAGAAATATTTCTTTGATTGTACCCAAAAACGTAGCAAGTCTAAGTTCAGAGATTTCGAAGATCCTGTCAAATTTTCATCAAGATCGCATATGCCGTTTGCCCGGTAGAGAGCGAACAAACAGACAAAAAAACAAAAAAAAAATACAAAAAAAAAACACCCGAGCTAAATTTTCTGGGGGGTCAGTGAAATTGAAGTCTTCGCTTCACTCGCTTCGCTCGCTACGCTCATCCAATATCTCCCATATCACTACTCTTCTCAGTAAATTGGGAATTAAGGGCGTGACTTAGAAACTGTGACACGATAGCTTTTGTCGTGAAGACCTCATAATATTATCTCATTAATGTAAGCGTTCAAAATCCTTTTTATTCAAAGTTATTCAAATTGAAAATGACACATCCGTTGAAACTGTTGTGGTCCATGTACATTAATATAGCCGAATCCATCATTTCCTGGTCATACGAAATACATCATTGCTACCATTTTTAATTGAGGTGTGTGTTGTATGTGTAACCTTCAAGGGTTTGCTGTAACATTCTTGAAAAAGAAATCGAGCCACAATAGAATGTTGGTTATATTTAACTTATGTTACTAGGAAAACGCTAAAGTCCCGCCGCGTTGATGGATGAGCGTAAGTTTTAGTTTGCGTGGGACCACTTTTCCTTTGCAAGTTCTTTTGTGAGTGTATTGTAGGTGATTGTTGTTAAGTTTCTATTGTTACTTGTTAATTGTTATTATAAACCTAAAAAAACTCATATTAAAACATTTATTTCTATGGATTCTGGCTAACTTTTTCAACTTTTTCTTTCAAAAGATACTTCATCACCATAACCTTAATGTCCATGTGAAATATGAACGTTGTAGCCCCACCTGTTTGGTCAGAATCGGCCCAAATGTGACGAAAATATCGCACTTAAAATCGAAAAACACATATTAAAACCTTTATTTCTATGGTTTCTGGCTAACTTTTTCAACTTTTTCTTTCAAAAGGTACTACATCACCATAATCTTAATGTCCATGTGAAATATGAACGTTGTAGCCCTACCCGTTTGGTCAGAATCGGCCCAAATGAGTCGAAAATATCGCACTAAAAATCGAAAAAAATCGTAAAAGTAAGATATTCGTGAGAAATATTTCTTCGATTGTACCCAAAAACGTGGCACGTCTAAGCTCAGAGATTTCGAAGGTCCCCTTCAATTTTCATTAAGATCGCATATGCCGTTTGCCCGGAATCGTGCGAACAAACAGACAAAAAAACAAACAAAAAAAAACAAAAAAAAAACATTGGAGCTAAATTTTTTGAGGGGTCAGTGAAATTGAAGTCTTCACTTCGCTCGCTACGCTCGCTACGCTCATCCAATTAATTACTTCTAATATCATAACCATATAAATAATGTTTAGCAACAAATAAAGACAAATAAAGATTTTCTTCTCTGACAGCTGCAATATTCGATATAGCCTTACTAGCGTATTTAGACTAGGAAAACGCTTAAGTCCCGCCGCGTTGTTGGATGAGCGTAATTGGTGCATTGAGCTGCCATGTGTTATGCGGATTTTCTGTTCTGTGAAAAAATCATTACTAAGTTGAAGATTTTTTTTTTAATTATTTAAAAATAAATAAAAAATAAACTTTAATTTTTAATTTTTTTAATTAATCGTAATTTTAAAAAAGAAAAAAATCGTAAAATTTCGATTTTCATAAGAAATAATTATTTGATTGTGCTCAAATTTCACACGAATATATCGATTCATAAAATTAAGGTTCTGTTAAAAAATCATTACAATCGGATAAAGCATGTAGGTGTTATACCCTTATAAGTCTAAGAATTGTTTTAAAAAAGAAAAACCACGTAGAATAGCGATTTTATGAGAAATAATTTTTCGATTGCGCTTAAAGTTTCCACGAATATATAAATTCATAAAATAAAGGTCCTGTGAAAAAAATCATTACAATCGGACAAAGCGTGTAGGTATTATAAATCGAAGAAATTTTTTCAAAATCCGAAAAAAAATCGTAAAATTGCGATTTTTATGAGAAATTTTTTTCGATTGCGCTCAAAAACGTGGCAGTTCTAAGTTCAGAGATTGCAAAGGTCATCAATAAAATTTCATCGCAATCGGAGTATCAGTTTAGCCGGAATCGTGCTAACAAACAGACAAAAATACAAAAAAAGAAAAGAAAAAAACATTCCGGATTTTTTTCTCCAGTGTAGTGAAATGGAATCTTCGCTTCGCTCGCTACGCTCATCCAATAAAATCTCAGATGTAAAAGTTTATTTGCATGTATGATATGCGCGCACACCCACAACATTGACCTTCTCGAAGCTTCCTCCTCCATAAAGCTTGAATAATACCTGGTTGATCTCTCAGTTGATGAACGCGACAGATGTTCAGACATCATCCCACTCAGTTCTTGTAGATGAAACGCTTTTCAATGTGGTCCCCGCCGAAGACAACGGGGTGGGAATCACCAGGCTGCACGTTGATAGGACAGTGTTTGTGAATCATCATTCAATGGGGATATTACAAATAAACAAAAAAACATTTGCGTGGAGTGCAATCTAAGGGTTGAGTGGGAAGTATTTCATCTGACAGAAGAGTATCTTGATGCAGTGTTGCAGGCTGAACACAAGACCCATTATGTGGCGTACTTCGCGAACAAAGTCGGGGCTAAGACAGTATAATAATGTAAAAGTCGACCAACAGGCAAACTGTATATTCGCGAGCCAGGCCTACGGTTCGGCCGTATAATTCCATTTAGACTTCAGTTATTATTTACAGCGATTTAAAAGTCATTCCTTGTAGAATTTCGTCTTTTCGATACTGAAAGTTTAATGCGATAAAGTTAAAAGGTGAGTTGTCCATTAGAAAAAATAAACATTGAACTCGATCAAAGGCACCGAGTGAGAAATGGAATCACTTGATGGGAGGGGGGAGGGGGGGTTCTTTCTGTTGCTGACAGCACAAACTCACACGCTCACCACTCAGAACACTATGGTAAACTACAAAATCCAGTGGTGGTACCGTATCGAAAAATTATCTTTCCTGGATATGAAGTAGACAATTTTGTATAATGCGGGACCGGGGCCCTCGCACAGTTTCGGAAATTTGTTCAATTCTTGAGTGGTGAGATATGGTGATAAAATTGCCGTGATTGCAAAATTATCTTATGCTTTAAACCGTATACAGCGCCTGCGCATATCCTGATTTTTTAAGATGTACTGAGGGTAGCCTAAATATTTATTTTAGGGTATACGCCGTATTTGAGTTACCCCTCCCGCCCCCCTCCCATGACACCACTGATAAAAGTGATGTAGGTCTATATAATAATTAAATATCAAACGCCGTACTACATCTAAAAAAGGTACGCGTTTTGGAAACAACGTAGGCCCCTATTCATAAAGTGTTTTGCGCTGGAGTTTTCTGAATGTTTTTAAATACTTACAGTAAAAATTGTGCTTGGTTTTAAAATGTGATAAGTTTAAAATTTGTCGTTTTAGTGGACTATGTCTTCATTCGTTCAGTTTACCTTCCCTCACTAATAATAAAACGTTCAAACTACCGCACGTTATTGTTAGGTTTCCTAGACGTGGCAGATTTATTGCAAAACATGTCGTTAAGGTGATTTAAGAGCGCGTTTAGTGTTATGTTTTCAAACTACGTGTTATGTTGATTCTACATTACAGCTTAACCACAACTACACCATAGCTAGCATGCCGTTTGATTTGACCACTTTTCTTTCCTCCAACGTATTATTAATTACTATCTCTAAGCATTAGTCCCCCTTGAACTCCGACCACGCTTCTATTGTGCCGCGAAGCTTTACTAGGCCAGTGGAACTCCCGACATGACAACATGTCAACACGACAACATTCAAACGATGAACAAATTTGTACCATCAAAGTAAATGTTATTGAAAAAGTTCGTATACATTAAAAAGTTTTTTTTCTAAATAGAGGGGCTCCAAACAATTGAAGGGTGATTTTTTAACAATGGATTCTCACACCATGACCTAAAGGGTCCGAAGAATTGGGGCTGAGTTGTACACGCGCGTCTTGTAGAGAGCGGACTTGTGTTTGGTGGTGTAGAACCAATCAAGTCTAAGTCCTCAGTCTAGGAAGACAGACTGGCTGCCACAATGTCACCACTCAGCCACATGTACCGGAGTAAACCCGGTGGCAGCAAGCCAGACGGAAATCTACTCTTAGAAAACGCGAGGGTTCTACTTTTTACCAACCAATAAATCCACAAGTACCACCCCTTATATTTGCCCTTTAGAAAAAATATTTTCTCAATGGTTAAAATAAAAAATCAGCCAACCCCAAATCAATATTTCCTATGCTGTGAAATGGGTGGAGCGTTTGATTTAATAAGTCTATACTATTGGTGGAAAAAATATCAACAAAAATCAGCAAAAAATGGCGTGATCATATTAAGAAATGTTAGTATTAAAATACAGGAATAAATTATCGATTAGAACCCGTAACGGAAGATGATAAAATGCCATACGATGGTGTAATTGTGTAATGGTGTGTTGGTTTAGAGGTAAGATGGTGTGCTGGTGTGCTGGTAAGATGGTAAGATGGTCAAATGAGTCTAATGACAACTAACTTACATTGACACGGGTATTAGGCTACATTGCGTTTCTTAGAAATCCTAAATTAAAAATGTACTACACAATTTCTGATGTTTCTGATGATCAACCTATATTTTACTAAAGGAGCAAATATTTAACAAAATGTATTTTTTTTATGTCGTTCCGAGCTTGTTTGGATCGAGTGTTACACCCGCTATAGACTACTGTGTGTACTTTATGTAAGTTGGCCAAGGATGACTGTATCACTGTAAGAACATTGCCAGCAATACAATCATTTATTTGTTAGTATTGTGTTGATTTGTGTGCAAATAAGGCACATTCCTAGTTGTTGTGCTGTGTGCTCATGTACAAATATGATAGCACAAGCATTTTCAAGTTTGCATAAAATGAAGTTATACTTTTTAGGAATATATGCTATAAATTGTGGTGGTTAAGCGGGGGACGGGGGACGGGGGACGGGGGGGGGGAGAAAGTACTTGAATAAGTTGATTATATTTAGCTGCAATGGTGACAAATACTTTTCAACGAGCTCTAATAATGGCATTAATCTTAAACATATCAATACTAACCACAAATGATTGATATTTAGTATTACGCGTCAAGTCGGAACCAGGCGAAGTCAACGTCAAGTAAGTTATGTTCTGCGTTGGTTTGGTGTACACTACATTAACATACCACACCCACACGAGACGCGCCGTTGAATCAGTAAGCGCAGATTACTATAATATAAAGCGCGTTACTGCAAACACAAACAAATACTTAGAGAAGAGATTTTGAAACTTTTTTAAGGATTTTTATTGAGTGTGTTTTGGGTATGGATGAAAGAGGATACCAATCAAATTATCGGAGATTAGCAGAAGGTTTCGGGTGTAGGCGGCGTCGTCGGAGGTGGAGGTGGCTGAGGGGGGGGGGGGGCTGACGGGCGGGGGGGGGGCTAAATACAGCTGAAAGATGAATTAGTGTTAATAGCTAAAGGGGTGAGAGTGGGACTAAGAAAAGAATATTCTTTCTTTATAAATCGCTCCACCACTTTTAGCACGAAATGCTCATCCTACTTTTCTTTTCGCGATTCCGCCGCGGAAAAGCATTAATATGTTTTTAATACCTCAACCGTTGCCTAACTAAGGCATGTTCTAGTTGGCGAATATTAATCCGTAACACATACGTGTCTCAGCCGGGAATCGAACCCGGGTCCTTGGTCCTTACCTACGCACCGAGCCTTTCTCAATTGCTGTTTATGTGTGAGATTGAAAACATATAGAAATTAGTGAGGGTGTACTCTGCGGCTAAAAAATATACAAACTTATACAATATATTACATTTTAGTGTGAGAGTCCTTTGCAAATCAACAGTTTTTCTTAATTTAGTTTGGTTCTCATCGCATCACATAGCATAGCATAAAACAAAAAGCGATCAATCAGATTAAGTTAATTTCCGGTTAGGTTTAGTAAATCCACTAAGCCAATAAAACTACCTTCAAACCTAGCCAGCCATTATGAATGAAATTCATTTCTAAGCTGTCGAAAATATATGTAACTTATTTCCGTAATTATATTCATTAAGTGTTCGAGGGCCGACTCCCACTCACACCTTTCCTAACCACACGTCTACGCTGCTGTGTTGAGGGCCCCGGCCTCGGGCGGCCATCTGCCTGGACACCTGGCCCGCCCCACTATCTAGATTACAGGTTGCAATGGTCACTGCTCGAATCATAGACACATTCGATGTTATAAGAGTTTGGTTTGAAAGTGTAGGAGAAAGCATGAAATCAATGTTTATGTAGAGTCAAAACTAAATATGATATTATTGATTGATTGGACTTTTGAGTTAAATGATGCTGTAAAATCACTGTTGTGATTAATTGAATGGTTAAAATGTGTGGCAGGTCTCGAGTACTTTCAAGTGCATTAAACAATGCAACCTTTATTGAACACTTCATTTGTAAGAATCACCTATAAATCGTATCTTATAAAGTGTTATTTTCTAAAAAGAATTCTTCCCAAGCCATTAGTCTTGTCTTTGAACCAAATGTTTTTGGAACAATGTGTATAGGGGGATTTTATGATCTATAGATCTATAGGATCTATTGTTATCAAAGAGAAGTGAAGTTAATGTAAAAACACGAATACATTAAAAAGATTTTCTTTCCCAAAGAAAAGAAACAGCAGGCGGAGTACGTAAAGAACAAAAAACAGCGAAGAAGGGTTAGAAGACAGGGTGGGGTGGCCGGGAAGAGCTGCTAATTATTGTAAGAAAAACTAAACGGGACCATGTGAGCTGGGCAATGGGCATGGCTACTGGCAGCTCGTGTAGAGTTAGTGCTAGTGACCAGTGCTTAGTGCTTAGTGCTTAGTGCTAGTGTTAGTGCTCATAGTGCTTAGTGCTTAGTTGCTAGTGCTTAATGGTTAATTGCCAGTGCTTAGTGCATAGTTGCTAGTGCTTAGTGCTTAGTGCTAGTGTAAATGCTCATAGTGCTTAGTGCTTAGTTGCTAGTGCTCAGTGGTAGTGGTAGTGCTCATAGTGCTTAGTGCTAATGTGTATAGTGCTTAGTGCTTAGTTAGCCATCGTCTGCTTTATGTTCAATATGTAAACACTAGTTTCTCACGCAAGTCTAATTATGGTAAAAATATATTTTACATGGCCACTTGCTACGTTTATTTATCTAATTTTCCAAGCTTGAAAAACGGATTCCCCCTAGCAACACATTTGTTAATTGTAATCAACATCAGCGGGGAAGGAGGGGGGGGGGGGGGGTGTCGCTCCACTTCAACGATCTAAATCTACAAGCTAGGAAATATGATGACAAACGTAAGTCTTTACTTTAAGGTACGATGCTTTTGGAGATAGCAGTACCTTAATGAGAAGAATTATTAGAGGGAAATCATAAGGGGTAAAAAATGATGGAAGCTCGGAGAAAAATCTTGTCTAGTGTTGGGGGTGGGAAAATGAAGGGATGCTCAGAATTGCAATTTAAAAAAGTGGCCCCACTGGTTTGCTGGGGTCTTGCGATTGAAATCCTCCATATTATCTCACTCACCCCTTCTACAACCGCGAGGTTATTGCCAAGTATAGATTTATTTCTGTTGCCCCGCGTCTGTGGAGAAGTTCACCAAGAACTCTACTCTATTCTATATTCTTACTATTGATATAGTGAGCGAGCTGACTTTTTTGTTCTCCGGAATCACGTCTAAAAAACCAGACTACAACGACCCATAATGTTAATA
>JAMZAV010009959.1:0-24179 GCA_024449915.1 Sweltsa coloradensis
CTATAATGAGATGTTTTTGTTTAATTCTTTTCTTCTTCTTATCTGGCTTCGATTGTCATTGTCCTAAGAACTTAAAACCTCTTGACTTCCTTGAAACTGCTGTTGTTGTTGTTGTTGTTGTGGTGGCAGTGGTGGTGTTGGTGTTTTTTTTTTGTTGTTGTTGTAGTTGTTGTTGTTGTTGTTGTTGTTGTTGTTGTTGTCGTCGTCGTCTTGAGAGTAGTTTCCTTATCATCGGACTCCATGTTGTGCTTAATTTAAAACCACCAATATCCCCATTACAATTATTGGGGGCTTTGCAATTTCAATAGATTCTCTTATGAGACCAAGAAAAGGTGTTCTTCTGTGCATAGAATTTTTGTATCTTCAAAAAGGATCTTGTGCGTGGGATCATTAGCATTTTCCACCGCGTGTTTTGCTACTGCCGAAAGGTCCTCTCTGTAGTGGTTGCAGTGAGCTTTATGTTCTTTGATTCTAGTCCCAATTGTACGACAGGTTTGTTCAATGTAGACCGAACCACATTTACATGGGATTTCATAAACCCCACTAGCTTGAAAAGGAATTTTATCTTTAACTGGCAACATACAATTTTGAATTTTCTTCCATGGTTTGAATATTGTTTGAATTTGTTGTTTCTGGAGGAGTCTACCAATTCTATCCGTTGTGAACTTTATGCAAGGTAATGTGGCTCTCTTCTTTTTCTCTGTTCTATCTACAAATTGTACATCCTGTATTTTTGTTTTTCTATTAAATGCTCACATTATCATTGTGTTATTATAGCCATTGTTTAGTAACGCTTGTTTTAGAACGCATTTTTCCGATTCAAGACTGGTTGGAAACGTTTGGCTCTGGTAACTAGAGTATTTAGTACTGAGTGCTTCTGTGGAGGATGATGGTGCAACGTCTCATGAAAATGTACAAGTTTGTATGAGTTGGTTTTTGGTAAACTGAGTGACCAACAGGATCACCACGAGTCACAAGAACGTCCAAAAATGCCAAACGACCATCCTTTTCCATTTCGATAGTAAACTGGATACTTGGGTGTAAGCCATTTAGATCAATTAAAAATCATCTAACGCTTCTCTGCTATGAGACCACACTGCGAATATATCATCCACATATCTCAACCACACTCTTGGTTTTAGAGTTGCTGCATTCAATGCCTTAGTTTCAAAATCATCTAAGAACAGATTTGCTACTGGTGGTGATAAGGGGCTACCCATTGGCATGCCCGATGTTTGTTGGTACAAAAATTGTATGGTCAGTTAAAGATAAAATTCCTTGTCAGGCTAGTGGGGTTTATGAAAATGTGGTTCGGTCTACATTGGACAAACCTGTCGTACAATTGGGACTAGAATCAAAGAACATAAAGCGCACTGCAACCACTACAAAGAGGACCTTTCGGCAGTAGCAAAACACGTGGTGGAAAATGCTAATGATCCCATGCACAAGATCCTTTTTGAAGACACAAAAATTCTATGCACAGAAGAACACCTATTTCCTCGTCTCATAAGAGAATCTATTCAAAGTGCCAAGCACCCCCAAATTTTAATAGAGATATTGGTGGTTTTAAATTAAGCACAACATGGAGTCCGATGATAAGGAAATTAGCCTACTGTCAAGATGACAACGACGACGACAACAAAAACAACAACAACATCAAGGAAGTCAAGAGGTTTTAAGTTCTTTGGACAATGACAATCGGAGCCAGATAAGAAAAGCAAAAGAATTAAACAAAAACAATCTCAAATGTAAAGTTTTTCAGTGTGCCTCAGATGATGATACGCACAGACGTATCGAAACGTCAAGTAGTATTAATAAAGGGAACATAGAAAAATGACTCGTAAAATATTTGGTTTCTCTAATATTTCGGGCTGTGAAAGCATGAAGAAATAAAAAATAAAAATATGAGTGATGAATAAAATATTGATTATGCAATATGATATTGAGGGGAAATTGAGCCTATTTTCGATATCAATATCCTTACCTTCGCCATATAGGAAATATTGTTATATCGTAGCATTATCATATTCAACATTGAATATCTCTCCGTAGTCTATAGTCTACAGTATACAATTCTGCAGTTCAACAGAATACACCTCCCACTCCTCTGCTACGATAACCAGCGCCCACCAGCTCCTTCGCCAAAAGAACCAAGTATGCCCACAATGGCAGGGTACGCAAGCGGGGTAACCTACTAAAGGGTATGCAAGCAGGGTAGGCATACACAGCATCATTTGTAAATTGTGCGGTGTCTTGAAGAGAAGCCAAGTCTCTCCATCCAACCACTCCTTGTGCACTGCTAACAGTGTCAGTAATCAGGTAGGCGGTGACTGCCATAGCTACTACATCAAGGTTACACAGTTGGATTTGTGATCTGTAAAGGGCTATTACCCACAAAAATTATTTTTTACCAAACAATGTACACCACAACACAACACTAAAATGACCGTTTAAAAAAATTATATCTTGATACTATTATTTTACACAAGTTTTTTAAGTTTTTTATCCTGAATTCGGCAAAATTTGGCATTGTGGTGAATTTCTTTAACTTCACTTTTTTTAACATTAACCAGCTTATTTTTTGTTCCACATATTAGAGCATCGTACCAATCTAAAATGGCCCTTCATAACATCGTGTCTTGAAACTGTACACAAATATAGACTCAAACACCCAAAAATATGCCTTACAAAATCACACCCTTTCTTTAATCTGCATATTTTGACCGAACCACTTGCTAAATTACAAAACAAAATATATCGGATTTACCGAAAAGGCTGCCGAGTACGTCAATAATGGACAATTTTTTTTTGCATCAAAAATCTCCGAGGTCACGGGGCATAAAGATCGTCCCCATGTTATTTCTTATGGGAGATTTTTGACAATGGGTAGAGGTAATGAGAATTGGTGATATAAAAACTCAAAATTCGCGTATTTAGCAATTCACAAAAACTTTTTTTTTTATTATTACAAAAACTGAGCCCCTTAAGTAGGGCTGACTGACATCGATTCCAAAAAGTTAGAATCGATCATTGTGACCCATGAATCTATTCAGAATAAATTCCCAAGTAAAAATTAATATTTGTACACGCCGTTATTTTGGTGAACTATTTCCGCGGAGTCCGTGATATGCACCGATATTTTGGCGGTCTATTTCTGTGGAGCCCGTGAATCTGTTGCGTTTTTTCAGTTTACTGTACCGTCCGCCTCTTGCGTAATGTTCGGTCTGGACCGGCACCTCCACCATTCTCCCACATTATGCTCACTAAAAGATTCAATTTAGCAAGTTAATTTGTGTTTTGACCAGTTTCATAAAATTGTGTTTGTTATTTTGCGCTATACGCCAGATTTCGCAAAATTTGTGTTTTTATAATGTGTTTTTTTCCATTTCTAAATGATGTAATTCGTCGACAATATTATTACATTTAAGGCAATAAAATGGACATTTATAAAAGTTCACAAATTTCATTATCACCATTTTTCACTATACCGATGAGACCTAGCTAAAAAATTACAAAATTTGTCAATTTTTTGGGGGGTCATGATGGACCCAATAATTTTTATGTTAACTTCTAAATTTGTAACTAGGTAGCCTAAATGATTTTTTTTTTTTTTAGTTTAGCAGGTGAATACCCCTTTAAGTGCCTATGTTTCTGCATTATTTATGTTTGGGCATAATATGTGTTTTAGTAAATTCACTTCAATGCTCTATGGTTTGACATTCCATCAATATCAAGCACCAAAAGCAAAATTAACAATTGCCAATTTTGATCAAGATCTTCTAAAACTATAGTGAATAGAAACATGGCCATTTTCATGGTTGAATTTTTTTTATAACAATATCAAAATTATGTTTGAAATTACAATATTGTATGGCGACTGATATTGTAAAAATAGTGCTGATAACAATTTAGAAAAAGTATCTATGGGCATCTCTATTAAAAATTACTTAAGCATTGCTGATAACAAGGGCCAAATGAGTCGATTAGTCTACATTAAGCCATGTAACAGTTTTAAATTAAAATATTAAAATTGTATTATTGTGTAAAAGAAAGATAAATTTTCCAAAGTATTATAATTTGTTGGCCTATAAAAAGACTAGGTCTACTACTAAGACAAAAAAGGTTGGTAAGGTAGCACTAAAAATGCGCAACTATTTTTACGTTTTCACATTCGCGTTTAATGACCCGGTACCTACACTATATTTACGAATCGTGACAAATTGACTATAGGCTTTTTATATTCGACTTATAATATTTCACACATTAAGCCATGGTTTGGTATCCACCTTGGTCCAATTAAAAAAAAAAAAAAAAACATTATGATATTAGCTGGATGACTTATGCTAGATAGCCAAAATGTTTATTTGTCCAGGACATAAAAAGTTATGCCAAAAAATTATACAAACTTACATTTTAACCCGTGAAAGTTTGATTAACTATATTGTATCTACACAATTTTATTTTTAATATAAATCAAAATGAAAGTGGTTTTATATACCTAATAACTTTTGAAACAAGATTTTTTCAGCCCTCATTAAAAAATCATTAAAGTGTCCGTTCACCTCTTTTACAAGTTAGTCTTAACATCAAATAGAAACATAATCACTAAGTAGTTTGTGTATATTTCCCGACCTACGTCAATAGGGGTCTTTAAATTCATCGCCGCGCTCAAGAACAGTGACGTCACTGTTCTTGAGCTGGCGATGTGTTGCAACACGGCACATCCACTAGCGATGTGTAACGCGCGAGGCAGGTCCCGGTCTATCAGTCGAAATAGTCTGTTCTACTAAAACCAAAGCGGAAGACCCGCGTTTACAATCACTAACAATACATAACACTGGTCAACAACACTTGTTTTGAAAAACATACTGCTAATAAAGTAGCTATGGAATAGCGTCAGTTTTCGTAAAAACGTAAATGTCAGGGTTGCCAGTGGTAAGTATCGAACATTCGAACCGGAGACCTCCCGAATAAGTCTCGCGTGTTACACTTGTACTATCTATCTATTATAATGCACCGTAAAAAGATAAACAATATTATATCAGTGACACTGACTGTATACATATACCTCACCTCATTATTACTAGTATGATATACTAGTATTGAGTAATATGTATGATATAATACAATACTATGTGTAAAAGTACGCGTAGGTTTTCGGTCAGTGTTTGTTTACTCTTACTAATTAATAGCTTATCGTTTTTCGAGTAGATGCAGGCTGGCACATTATATATTAGAACCATTCCAAACATAAACACCGTCAACAGCATACGCGTTTCCAAGCAAAGGGGTTGCTACCTGTTGGCGAAAACTGCAACTGTCCGATCAGTGATAGTCGGAGGAGCGCGCTATGTGCTTACCTGAAGAACACATGTTATTCCGTGTTTGTCACTTATAAATATGTACAATCACTGGTACATTGTCGTTGCTCTCCCAAAATGTTGTTAATTGATGATAATCAAAAGCATGGGGATGCACCAAAATGATAAAATCGCTCTCCAATATGCGGGATTCGAGACCATGTCCACCAGAATAATATTACTATATATTCAGACCTGCGCATGCACCCATGAGACACCGAGGATGGCATTTGTATCCATATTACCATTCTCTTATTGTAATATCATAATAAATCATTGGTATTTATAGGCTATACTAAATATAGGCTAACAGGGTACGATAAATACTAAATCAAATTCAAACCGTCAAGAATGTTCACAACTCATAGTAAACACACACATACAGTATCGCTCGCTTCTTATGGCACTTTTAATTGAGATATACTTCTTAAGTTTTATTATGATAATTTAATATAAATAGTCATAATAATAACAAAACAATACCCAACAAAAATAATAATAATTGCATGAGGGCTTATGCACTAATCCCAACTCCTTTTCTACTTTACATAATTAATGTAGGCCTACATATACCGTTTACCGTCATTGTTCATTTATTACATAATATTATACATAATATCATAATAAATACGATTTATATTATTACAATAGAATATATCCAACTTGATCGGCTTCACTAGATGATATAACCTACAAGATTTTAAAGCTGTCTGCAGAATGACGCGTCATGCCATTTTATTTATTTATTTATTTAAGTAAGCCTTCTACAGTGTTCACTCATATGCATGTCATACAGACATGCGAGTATTTGAAGTTGTCAAAGATCTGTACAATTGTTAAGAAAACAAACATAAACAACAACATAAACAGTTTACAATGACATACAAAACAATAATAAAATAGGCCATCAGCTATTCAATAGGCCTACTTTTAATAAAATGTATATTTAAAAAAACAGTAGTCCTTCGTGTGTAGTAGATAAATATATATAGGCCTACTACGACTGCGTTTACATTGTAAAACGATGTAGAAAACGTGCAAAACAGTGTAGGGCTATAATTTGCTAGAAGCTCTTTTGATTTTTAGATATCAAGTAATGGTGGGCAACATTTTCTTGGCAAAATATCATCGATCATCATCATTCAACATTATTTGATACACTTGTTTCTGTATTTAATAGTTCAACGGTGTGGTTTGATCTTTTCGAGCTATAATATCATCAAATAATCTCTATTATTTGTTGTAATTTAAAACGCCATTTAATTCCCGTTTTTAATAAAGCCGATCCCCAAAACTTACGAATTTTACTAATAAAATACGCGGAAGATACGACATAATCAACAATGTTTTCGCAAATGATCAGAAATGTAAGAAAAATCAAGTTGAACCTAACTGAATATACAGCGCCCGCCGTAAGCAGCTCGCCTCTATCACCGATCGGTCCGACATGTTGCGTTTTAGTGCTGCCATCTATCTTTGCTTGGAAACGCGTATATTGGACAACATACAAAGAGTACTGGCATAGTGCATCAGCATTAAATATTTATCTTTCGACTGGAAGCCCGGGGGGGGGGGGGGGGGGAAACACACTTGCGTATATCTAACAAGTCGATTCTCGAAACAACAGAATTTCATAATTTCGTGATAATCACTCGATACTTGTGCTAATGGAATGGAATGGCCGTACCTAGCGTAGAGACAAGACAAGACAATAAATGAAATGAAAAGTTTTAAATGAAATATGATCGTTCCATGTACACAAAAATAGTCATCGTCGAGACTCAAGATAAGACTGAAAGTGCACCCTATTGGTACGTTATTCACCTTCTCCTGCTAATTTTATTGTAAACAGTGACATGCCTGCTGTGCTCCATAAACGAGATTACAAGATTGTATAGGCGTATTTGTATTTTGCTTTGTGTGAATAACAGATGTACATGTTATGTAAATCAATCCAGAAATTACCAAATCCATCTCAGCCGGGTTGAGAGATGCACATGTGTTTTGTTTCGACCTAATTTAAACCGAGTATCAATGTCTTATCCCCCACCCTCCTTCAAAGCTTGTGTCTCGTGCTAAGTGATAGCCCAATACGATGACGCAGCTCGCCTCGACACTCGACACTCTGCCGGTCGCTACTCGTGCACTGTTGCCACGACTGATAAGTGGGGAAGATGATGGAAATTTCTTTGCACGTTTAACAATTAATTTAGCGTTACTACGATTATTTTTGGTCGATCATTTGTTGTAAATGGAGTCTACTTAGGTAAATAGACGTCTGTGTAAACCTTTACATAAGAGGTGAACGATCCCTTTAAACTCCTATTTGTACCATACTACAAATCTTTTGCATGCATGAAACGATCAAGTGTTGTATGTGTTACAGGAGCAATACCAGCTGGTCCACCAGGTGTTGATTGAGTGCTTGGTATCTGAATGCACGGCCCTGATCTGTGACGGAGAATTCTCGGCGAAACTCAAGGCGCTCAAGGAGTCTGGGGGAATCCCCAAGCTGTATGAACGCCTGTCCGAGGATCTGCCCGCTGAAGACTGGGAGGCGGAAGAAGGCGTGGACCTGGCGGAGATAGAGCGGGCTCGGCAGCAACAGCTGGAGAGCCGCCAGCACAAGAACAGAGTGCAAGACATCATACCTGGTAATCTAGCGATTGAATTGGACTTTGCACATAAAGCTTTTTGCAGGTCGCACCACCGTAGTATCGGCTCTTACTGCTACGAATCATCAACAAAGTAGGCCGTGACTGAATGATTCACTCTGCGTAGTTCTTTGGGCATAGCAGTGTGGATCATCTAGATGGGCTTGTACTAAGGGGGCTCATGAGTGTGAGTAAGTCGCAGTGCAAAGCCCACTTGAAACTTCTTCAATAAGTCAAGAACAATTGATTCGAAACTATCTGCAATCTAGATTTTTTCAATGCCTTTTGTTTATGCCTATATCATGTAAATTATTCTTTTTGTTTCCATATTTCATTTTCAACCTAAAGAGACCAACTTAAGTCCCCTCCCCACATAAAAAAATGGCAGTGACCTAATTCAATAGGCGGTGGCGTGGCGCTGTCAGGAAAAATTGTAATTAAAAGAACTAAATAACCCCAATACTATTTCTCGATTTGGTTAGTCGGGAAACACTCCCGTTGGTGTAATTGTTATTATTTACTACAATTCAGAAATCAAAATGTACCTGTCCTGATGGTCTAGTGGTTAAGACGCCTGTCTGGAATGCGGGAGATCCGTGGTTCGATTCCCGGTTGGGACGGACTTTTTTTTGAAGTTGTAGTGAAGACTTCTCTGGTTGGTTGATGTTCAGCACAATACAAAAGGAAGATGTCAGCGTAGTACAACACCACCTGTAGACATAGGGGCTGGACTTTTTAGTTTAGTATGACAACTGTCAATCACATTGCCAACAATCATATTGTGCCTTTTTTATTTATTACTTTCATTCTTTATTTTTTGTGAGCCTAGTGGGAGTAACTACCGAAATGACCATTTCAATTCTACTTCCCATTGAAAAATGTTCCTCGCTTTGTTTTTGCTCTATCTAATAATTAAATTTTCGAATCATCAAAATATCTAGATCTAGATCTGCCACGTTTTTTAGTATGCCAAATAAATGCTTCACTGGATAATGCACTTGAGCACAATTTCTATTTTACCTTCATTTTCTTTTTTTATCTCTCTTGCAGATAAGCAGTTAATCCAATTTTGATTGAATTTAATGAGTAAAGTCAAAAAATATTTGTAAGAAAATCGCTGATGGATGTATTACAAAAAATACTTCACACGCACGTTGCAGTAGAAGGGATTTTGAATTACAAATTTTCACACTTGCACACAGATTTTCAAACCTTTGCGCACATGTCATGAATTAGAAGGAATTAATAATTAAACTAATTTAAGTAATATTTAATACATTCTATAGGTAGAAGCAGAAGACCAGGATTAAATCACCAGTCAAGCTATTTATTTTTATTTCTTCATCGTACATACTTTATTCATAATATTAATTTATTCTATTAAATCTGTCCAGTGACCACACAACGTTTACTTGTCTGTCTTTAACTAGGAATAGAGACTAAAAATAGAAAGGAATTGTCAAGGACTATTTAATTTGACTTTTTTGCAGCATTTGCATTTGAAAATAAATTTAAAAACCATTTGGAAACCTTCCAGTCAGATTATCCAGTGGCAGATATCAAACCAACAACATCCTGAATTACAGTCTTGCATGCGACCACTTTTTAGTATTTCCCTATGCTATCGGTAATAGAATGAAAACGTGTATCTTGATATGTTTCGGTTTTGGGTTTTAAAATGAAGAAAGGCGTCTTCAGTCTGTGGTAATTTCTTGTAGCTAGTCACCAATAAAACAATAATCTTGATAATCTACAAAGAAAACATATCCTTCCCTAACATTCATGCAAAGTTTGAGTTATATCATGCTTAGGCCTACTAACCTCAGAGAAAGGTACCAAAATAGAAAGGCTTACTGCTCTTTCCGCTGTAAGTAATACCCCCAAAATACAAAAATTTGTAAAAAAAAAAATGGCAGCCAGCTCTCCTTCCAAAGTCTTTGGCTGTGAAGTAAGCATTTCATTTCCAAGCATTTCATTCTTTCTCCCTAGTTCGCATTGAAAAGAAGTAAGAATATTTCGCCTGTTGACGAGCGCAAGCCAACCATTTCCGTGGGAAAAAAGGAAAAATTTTAAACTCAAAATCATAAAAAAATTACTTGGCCATTGACTTTTTAGAGTCCTCGTACCAAAATCAATAGCCAAGTAATTTTTTATGATTTTGAGTTTAAAATTTTTATTTTTTTACCACGAAAATGGTTGGTTTGGCGCTCGTCAACAGGCGAAATGATCTTACTTCTTTTCAATGCAAAACTAGGGAGAAAGAATGAAATGCTTGGCTCAACTTCTATATCTCACAGCATTCACAGCTAGAAGACTTTTGAAGGAGAGCTTGGCTGCCAGTCTTTTATACAAAATTTTGTATTTTGGGGGGATATCACATCTTTTTGTTGTTGTTTCATATCAAAGCGTGAAATACGTGTAAAGGTGGATATAGTGCTTTTTAAAACAGATGTCTAGAAACAAAAGCTTCCATCTTTTGTTTTTGTTTACAATCTGTAGTTGTCAATATACAATGTTTTTATTAAATTTCCTATGGTTAATGTCGTCTTGGGTGTTGTGTGAATGATTTGTTGACCGGAATATAACACATTGACACATAATTTTAATCAGCAATTAAAATATTAAAATTGTATTAAATACGACATAAAGTTTTTCCCAAAGTTAAGGGTGGTAGGAACAGTGGGGGTGAAATATCGCTTGCCTCCTGGCGGATTATTATGTTTCATATTATTATGTAACATCATGCCAAATTTCATGCTGATAACTCATTCGGTGCCTTCATGGTGAATGCTGGAAATCAAGGTAAAAATAACATAAACTATTAGGGATGGGGGGTTGAAAAAATGTGGTTTAGGAAATGAGAATAGGCCGATTGGGTTAAAACACATTAAAACATAATTTACTAATTTGAATACAAATTCAATTTTGGGTTTGAGCTATGAATTATTCCAATTTTAGGGGATGATTTAGGGGGTGTTGGGGGTGGAATATCGCTTGCCTTTCGGTGAATTATTTTTTATATTAGTATGTACCATCATGGTTTCATGCTGATAACTCATTAGGTACCTTCATGGTGAATGCTGGAAATCAAGGTAAAAAACAATATAAACTATAAGGAATCGGGCTTGAAAAATAAGGTTTAGGAAATGAGAATAGGCCGATTGGGTTAAAACACATTAAAACATAATTTTAATAACTATTTTGAATAAAGCATCAATTTTAGATTAGAGCTATGAATTATTCCAATTTTAGGGGGTGTTGGGGGTGAAAAATCGCTTGCCTATCGGCGGATCATTTTTCATATTATTATGTACCATCATGTCAAATTTCATGATGATAACTCATTAGGTGCCTACGTGGTGAATGCTGGGAAATCAAGGTAAAAATAATATAAACTATTAGGGATGGGGGTTGACAAAATGTGTTTTATATAATGAGAATAGCCGATTGGGTTTAAACACATTAGAACATAATTTTAATAACTAATTTGTTTAAAAATTCAATTTTGGGTTAGAGCTATGAATTATTTTAATTTTAGGGGATGATTTAGGGGGTGTTGGGGGTGGAATATTGTTTGTCTCTCGGCGGAAGTGTGTGAGTCCGAGGTACATCTAAGTGTGGTCCAAGTTTCATAGTTCTAAGATGTACAGTTTTCTCTGTAGGCTTTTATTCCCCTCTCTGGCAGAATCCCCCCCCCCCCCAACCAGCCAGCCGAAAGATTTTAGTCGATTTTTACGCACTTTTTTAACACAGAACGGGTTATCGGATCGGTCTGATTTTTTTTTTGGTATGTCATGGACCACATATCAGGATATATACTGAGTTTCAAGATTGTAAATCTTTCGGGACGGCGTGTGCAGATAGCTGAAAACCCCCCCAACTCGGGTAGCTGTAAACAGGGTCGAGTTAGTCATTGCCTTCTAGCATTCCCGTGCGCTTGGCTGCGGGCGAACGACCGTCGCCCTAGATATTGATTTTAAAAAATTTCTTAATAAACTTTGACCATCCATTAGTACTGGCATCCTATTATATTTGCTCCAACGAAATAATGCAGATGCTTTATAGTGGTGGGGTAGTTTGAATGGGCGGTAAATGGAATGTCGCCTTTGTGTATGAAAGAGAAATATCTTTTACCAACGCAACCAAAAATTATCTCTGCTAGATCACGGAGTTCCTTCGTGTGCTAGAACCACTCTGAGCTAGTGTGAATACAGTTGACTAAGCTGTTATGTTGGGAAAACAATTTCAAGCCATCTGCATTCTTTCGTTGGGACCACTATAGTTGAAATGATAATCGCATTTGCATAACCTTGTTTTTCCTAACAATGTTAGGAAATAATTTTGTTGTGATGTGTCGACTACAATTAACTATTCACTATTCAGGGTTGAAATTTTTTCTAGAAAAATTCAGTAATTGGATGGACAAAAGATTGATGGGAACCTTCTTTACTCTCACACTTCTTCTGTGCTTGTGTACGAATGTAACCTATTGTTCAAGGATTGGATTGAGATGAGATATGGATAATATACCTTTGTATATGAGCTTTTAACTGAATAGGATAGACGTTAAATAAGTAAATAAAAATAAATAAATAAATAAATAAAATAGGAACCAGATAATAGAAAGTTTTTTATAGACCCACAATGTAAATAATGACTGTGTAATATGTTTTGTGCCCTAGAGCTGTAATAGATTTACTTTTGTTGAAAAATGTAGCGTCATACCAGAGGCTTTATTATTTTATTTTGATATGATTCTACATTTTGGTTACTGGCAATGTGAAGTCTATAATGTAAAATGATACAGGGCATAGGCATCATTTTTAGATCTTGGGGACACCAGAATATACCTCAAACCAGGGCTGCAGCTTCACACCAACTACAATCTGAAAGAGCTATGGCTTTGTCTACTTTGTCCTCATCCGAGGGACCGATATCAACCCTGTTCTAAGTATTTATCTTCACAGGGACCTTCTGCGTTCCAATAACAAAATGTCACTGTTGGTTTAGTGTTGGGTGGGGAAAGATTGACAGGAGGCTAGGAGCCAACAGCTTACCTTGAAAGAGTTCCACGTCTGTGTAGAGCAAAACAAACAAAGTATCACGGCTGTGAGTCACAGCCTCAATCCTTGTCGTGACCGGGTATCAGAGTAGGAGATAGTAGCATTCTCCGCTCTGTGACTTCTCAGTTCTGTAGAAGCAATACCTTGTCAAATACAAAAGCGTTCGATTACCCCTTATCTGTTCATGCCGTATATATACGTTAGAGGTCTGCACGGGCCCGGGCCCGCGGGCCGGGCTCGGGCCTTGTTATTCATTTAAAGCCGGGCCCGGGCCGGGCCCGGGCCTGCTTTTCACTGAATGAGACGGGCTTTTTTCGGGCTTCATGATGTAATTTGAAATCGGTATTTGCGATTGCGATCATAGAAATGTTCTTCGACCAAAATTTCAAAACGTTTTGTTTCTCGTAATAGTACTTTCCATTCCCACCGTGACGTTCATTCATATATCCCATGGTAAAAACTAAAAAATCCACATGCTGTTGCTTTGAGTTTAACCTCTGAACGGGCTGTAACGGGCCTACTTACACTTATGGCGGGCCCGGGCCGGGCCCGGGCTTTGATAAGCTAGTTAAAACGGGCCCGGGCCGGGCCTGGGTCTGAAATTCCGGGCTCGGGCCGGGCCGGGCTTCTAGAAGTAGGCCCGTGCAGACCTCTAATATACGTCCATGCTAAATGGCGTCCGTAATGTGCATGCCATATATATATGCGCCGCAACACTTCCCACTTCGTGTGTCTGTGTATGCCGTATATATACGCGTATTATCGCCAGCACAGAGGTCTTCATTCTAGAGATTTTTGTTCTGTTTTGTTGGTGGTAGATGGTCGATTTTTCGAGGCTAAGGGGAATAGGAGTCTGTTGCTTCATCAATGCATAGTGGCATCGCGTAAGGGTTTTATACATCCAGAACATGTCAGTTATTTTAGATTCTGATATAGTTTGGAGGGTGAACTAAAATGATTTTAATAATAAAACATGTTTGTAAAAAAAAGATTATTGGGGAATTTGGCCAAAAATGGCAATGAAATAAAAAGTTTCAACTAAAATATAAAAAAAGGGGTATTTTCCCTTTAAAAATTTACACAGAGGAAGAAAAAACTTCAAAAATAAATTCCACAGAAAGGGGGTTTAATTTTACTCTTTTTTCCCAGGCTTTCGGGAAAGTGTGTTTTATCGAGAGTGGGACATCAAGACCCTTCCCGGATTTACATCAATGCATTTCGGTGGAGGATTTCGCCCCCAAAACATTTTAATGCCTAAAATTCCCCTGGCAACCACCAGGGGAGACTTTGGAGGGGGTTTTGCCCGATTACAAGGGGGGCGGGGGTGGGGGCCCTTTGGGAACGGGGTTTGGCCCTTGCAGACCGCGGTAGGGTTGTTTAAAGGGGGTCGGGGCATAAACACCATAAAACTGGACTAGAGGAAAGTAATTTTTATAAGTTTTTTTATGTTTCCCTTTTAGTCCGGGCTTTAGTGAAGAAAATTATACATTTTGGTACGAGGCGCCAATTTTTTCTGAGCATGTACTTTTTCCCCCCCCGGAAATAGCCATTTTTAAAGATGGTACCCAAACTCACCCTTTTCAATATGTGCCCCTTTTTGGGGGCCATTTTTTAATTTTGACCCAAAAATTTTTTTGGGGTTTCCCAAAGGGGTTGTGAAATTAAGAATAGGCCCCAAATTATCCACTAAATTTACCAAAAAACTTAAATATAGCAGGGAAAAATAAGTGTACGGGAGATTTTTAAAAGGCAATTCAAGTGTATGAGTAAAAAAGTCAAACCCCGCCAAAAAACGCCCCCTTTGGGGGGATACTTTTTTCCCGCTGGTGCCCGTTCCAAAAATATGGTTTTGAAAATACATCCATAAGTGTAATTTTAAAATTTTCCCCGGGCGAGATATTTTCCCGTACGTTACTTTTTCCCCCCCTAATACGCGGATAAAAAAACCTCCGTTTTAAGGTTTTGCTTGGCCCGTGAGTTTTACGTTTTCACAATTTCGGGCGCGCGAAAATTAGTTCCCGACCACTTTTTGAAGCGACCGTGCAAAATAAATCGTTTTTACCAGCCTTGTGCTTTCATTTGACCCCCTTGGTTTTGTCCCGACCTTTGTGCGCGCATGCGCGGACCGGGGGGGGGTTCGTCGCACTCTGGTAGGGAGGGCCTCGAAAGTGGGTTATTTCGGCGTCTTTGTGTTTCCCTTTTGCAGCGCCCGGGTTACGGGTGAACGTAAAATGATTGTTTGGTTTTGGTCAGTGTGGTGTTTCGCCTAGGCCAAGGCCCAAGTTTTTTTAAACCCAACATGGCTTTCAATCGTGGAAAAAAAGGGAAAACCCTTTGACCATCGAAGAAAAATAAAAATCTTTTTAAAAAAACGATAAAATCCTCCCAAAAAAGGGCCAAATTTTTGGTTTCTCCCCAAAAAAAATTAAAACCTACCTCCATCGACGTCAATCCGTTTATAGTCAAGGGACTGAAACTTTTGGAAGCTGCAAAAAAAAAAATTTTTTTTTTAAAAAAAAAAGAAAAACAAAATATTTTAAAGTGTGCTTTTAAAACACTTGGGGGTTTTAAAAATGTTTTTTTTTTGAAGAATTTTTTTTTGGGGTTTTTTTTCCTTTATCCCAGAAAAATGGGGCCCATGATACGTGAAAAAGGGAAACGGGGCCCAAAATTGGGCCCTCAAAATTGGCATTGATTTCACGCCCAAATGGAGGGATAGATGGGCTGAAAAAACGTTTTTTTTTAACTTATAAAAAAAGGTTAGTGGGGAGGCGAATGCCGTTGGGGAAAGCAAGATTTTGGCTGTCGGGGAAAGGGTTTAACCGTGTTCCCCAAATTTTTGAAAAAAAAAAACCCGAGCCGAGGGGGACGTGTTCAACGTGGATAAATTTGCGCGATTTTTTAAAATTTGTTTACCGGCCCAGGACTTTAAATTTCCCCCGGGGGGAAACCTGCCTTTGGCGGAAAAACAATAAAAGGGGAGAGGCTTACCTTACGGGGTTGGTGGAAAACATGGTTTGGTTACAAAAAAGTTGCCACTGCTAGCTATAGGAAAAGAAAAAAATTTCCCAGAGTTTTAACCCGTAAGGGAAAAACTTTTCCCCTTTCCCATTTTTGGAAAAACACAACGAATGCATGGATGACCGGGCCAGATTTAAATTTGATTATATCCCTGCATTTTGATGCTAAGGATGGGTGCGGGGGGCCCAAAAAATAATTATTTTTATCGACTGGGGGGGGGCCCCAACCCCAAAGGGATTTTTCAAAAGTTTCGCAATGTGAAAAGGGAATTCTTCCAGCCAATACGACTTCTCGTTTGCAGCCTATGGTTTCAGGGTATTTTCCCTGCTCTGAAACCCCTTTTTTCCCCGTAAAACTTTTGGGTCTCCAATTTGGTGCAAAAACATTGAAGACGCGAAAAAAAACCCGGGCAAAAGGGAAAGTAAAAAAAAGTAAAAGGGAAAATTTGGGTTTCCCCTACATTTCTTTCTGGGGCTTCGTGGAAAAGGACCCCCCTTTGGGAACGGTTTTCGAAAAACTGTTTTTTTCGTAAGGCCGGTTTTTTAAAAGGGCGGGCCCCGACAACAATATGGCAATCTCACAAGACAAGCCGACAGGGGAACTGAATTTGGGAAAAAAATTAAAAATTTTTAAAAAGGAGGGGAAAGGGGGCCCAAACGCTGCAACAAAAAACCCTCGACTTCCCCCGGTACATTTGAAAAATTTTTCCCCAGGGAAATGACGCCCTTTTTTCTCCAATGGGGGTTGGGGTTCTGGGCCCTAAGTAATATTTTAATGTTTTTTTTTCCAAAAGGGTTTTTTTTTAATTTTCTGAAGTGATATTACGAAATTTTTTTTTTTTCCTAGAAAAGGGGACAGGGGATGCCCATGGGGGACGAAGAGGTTATCAAAACGTTAGCGATGAAGATGAGCCCGAAGAGATTTTTCCCCAACCAAAACCCATCGCACAACGAAGCTTTTTTGAAAGGGTTTTTAAAAGTTTCGGCGATATATTGAAAAGCTTTGGGCAACGTTAAATTTCCCCCCAAAAAAATGGAAGGGCTAATTGGGGATGGACCCAAATTTCTGTACAAAAAAAGGAGGGAAAAAAGCCCGTCAAAAACCCGACGACACTGAATAACTTCTTTACTAGGGGGCCCAAAAAAGGGTGGGTTTAAAAAAATTGATTTCACGGGTGTGCAATTACTCGATTTTTCAAACTTTTTAAAGTGTAGCCCTAGTGATCGATGCCGCGTGATAGTTAAACCGTCTTTTATTTTTACCTACCCTTTTTAAAACTGCATCTAAATGTTATGTTGTTTCAATTTATTTGTAACTGCGTATTGATTCATTACACGCAATCTGTATAAAACACTAGGCCTACCCTAGCAAAAAAATCATTTGGATTTGAAATGTTTTTTAATTGATATCATTTGCTGGTCATTTGAATTTAATTGATATGAATTGATTTCAATTGATATCAATTAAAATGAAATGTTTTTAAATGTTTGTCAATTGATTGCATTGATAGTCTTTTGACTTTGTCTACAATCAATTAAAGATCATTTGAATGTGCCAATTGACAAAAACTATATCAATTGGGAATCAAGAATATCAATTGACTTATAATAATCCCAATTGATATCATTTAAAAACCAATTGAAATTATGCTTGTCAATAAAGCATCAATAGAAAAATCAACTCACATCAATTGACCGCAAATGATGGCAATTGATTCCAAATGTTAGCAGAACATACCAATTTGCCATCACTTATGTCAATTTCTCAATTGTAAACATCTTTAAACACTAAATAATAGACACCTGTGAATCAAAATGGGTGATTTAACTTCAGCACCTAATATACAACAATATTTGTAGACACTTTACATGACTGTCAATAATACATTAAAAAACTGACAGTATGAAAAACAGACTTTATTTTTTTGTTTATTTAACGTCTAGCCAATCATATTCAGTTAAAAACTAAATTTACAAAGGGGGAAAAACTAATTAAAAAAAAATTTAATCTTTTTTTATATTTGAAATATTTAATATTACAACAACAATGCATTACAACACAACAATTTTGGTAACAAATTCAAAAAGATTAAATGAAATTTAAAATTTAATGAATCAAATATAAAGAAGGGGTGGAAAAAAAAGGGAAAAAGGGAAAAGGGGGAAAAAATTATTTTTTTATTTATTTAGCGTCTATCCCTTTAGTTTAAAACTGATTTACAACAATTAGGAGGACAATTTATTGTGGTTAATTAAATTGATTAGCGAAATAATAATTAAATTATGCATTTATTTTATATTTAAGTGGTAATTAGCAATTTTTCATACATTGTGTATGATATTTAATTTTTATTTTAATATCACTGTGATTCAAAATAAATCAAAATCAAAATAATGAAGTAGGGGCCCTACTCGCCCTACTTGAGAGCGAAAAACAATCAAGTTCAAATGTCTCAAGTTTGCAGTGTTGGTAGTCATGTTTGTAGTGGTCCGTTGGGGCCCGTTGAAGGTTTGGGCTGTCCTGCTTTAAATGGCCGTGGAAAAATTGGCGTGGAGGGAAATAATTCAAGTTTATTATTTAGTTCGATTCGATATGTAATTATAACATGATATGAACTTTTAAAGTGATCAGTATTAAATGAAACGACCTTGTTACTAATGGGGCGAAATGGATTTTACTGCGGGGTTTTTTTAAGGGATACGGACTCTACGCGTTTGTGTTTGGAGGTTATGGCAGACTGGAAATCCGGCTAGGGTCTACTTCGACGATGACACAAAGGAGTTTTTTCATCATAATCACAGGTGAGTAGCTAGGCCTTTGTGTATCCAATTCCCTTTCGGCCCCAGCCTTTACCAACACGGATAGGCCTAGGCCCTAGGCCTAGCCCTAGGCTAACCAGTAGGGGCCTAGCCCTAGGCCTCCTAGGCCTAGCCCTACAAAATAAGGCTGCCCGGGCCACTCCCCTTAGCTCTAGCCTAAAGCCTTGAAAACCCAAATTTTCATACATTAATACACTGGCTAAGGCTAGGGCCTGGCTTACAACCATGTCCTGGTTCTGTGGATTAATCTTGGGTCTTGGGTCTTGAGTTCTGGGGGTTCTATGGCAAAGGGTCTTAGCCTAGACCCAAGGCTTCCCGGGCACTCTTGCCGCCTAAGCGGGTCCAACTTTAATATTTAATACAAACCCTCGCCACGGCGCTTTGCGCCCCCCCCCCCCCCCCCTCTAACCTAGGTTTTCCAAAGCATAAATTTTTGCTGGGAAAAACCCGGAACTCTTGCCGCAAAAGCGGGCCAACTTTTAAAAACGTTATTTTTCGTGTACTCTAGTACTAGCCTTGCCGCGCCCCCCCCCCCCCCCCCCCCCAAACCCTAGGTTTTCATAGCAAAAATTTATGCTAGGAAAAACCTAGGTTAGGGGGTGGGGGGGTGGGCGCGAAGCGCCGTGGCGAGGTTAGCATTAAAACTATTATAGCTGGACCGCTTAGCGGAAAAGAGTGCCGGAAAACCTAGGTTAGGGGGGGGGGGGGGGCGGCGAGGTTAGTATAGAGTTCACGAAAAAAACATTTTTAAAAGGTGGACCCGTTAGTGGCAAGATTTCCGGCCCTTCCTTCCTAGCCTTTGGTTTAGCTAGGCTAGGGCCTCTAGTCCATGGGCCCTAGGTCCTTCTAGGCCTAGGTTAAGGCTGAATGGTGACCTAACCTGCTTTTTATAAATCTAAACCCAGCAAAAGTCTGCCTCTTCTTTACCTAGGCCTATCAGGGCTATAACTTTTTGGCCGTAGCGTAGGCCTATTCGTAAAAAACTGTTTTGTAAATCGAAAAAGGGAAACCAGGCCCTACAGGGTGAAAACTATTTAAAACTTTTAACTAGGTATTGTTGTTTGTTTTTCCTTAATAAACTGAAATTATTAGGCCTATTAGTGCTTCTAGCCCATTATTAAGAATATTTTAGTTTGAGTTTGTAGCCTAAAGCTGCAAGCAGACTAAAGGTGATGCACCAATTGCCCGGTAACGATAAGGGAAAGAAAGGAACACACGTTAATTTTACGACACGATGCACAATAAAGCTTCCGTTGCCGGTCTTTTTACCGTATCCTGGCAACGACAACGGGAACATCACCAAGTTTTAATTTTCCTTAACGTTCCCTTTTCCGTACGTTACTGGAACAAATCAGAAAGAAGATGGGCTCGTCTCAACAAATATTTTATCAGCTGATTGATGGTTTACGCGTGTTTTATGCGAAATAAATTAATACAAATATGCAGAAAATCAAAATAACCCAAATAGGACTATAATTAAAACTTATTACGTAGACTATTTGATTTGTTCACGTCGCTTTGCTTCACGAGCAATTGTGCATCGGCCTTAAAGCCGGCTGGCTCGGGTTTTGTCCAATCTTAAGTCCAAAATTGTTAGGCAGGCCTATTTTAATGTGTTGGCAACCACGATTGGGTGATTTGGTAAAAATTTTTTTCTTAGCTTTAACGCTGTAGGCTAATTTGTAGTAGTCCCAGGATAGACCCTATGCTTATTATTTAGGTGCTGTTTACCCTACCCACATGTCCTTTCCTTGGTCTACAATTATAATTGTGTTTATTTCATAATTCTGAAATTAGGATGTGATTGTTTGCCCGATTAATTTCCCTGGATGGGTGCCCATTCCAAACTTTCAAGTACGGTAGGCCTACCTGTTACTTGCAAAGTCTTCATATAGTGAGGAGATTTTCAACAATCAGTGCAGTGTATGCTATACCAGTTACACTGTGAAGTTTTTGTCTACCAGGCTACCCCAAAAATCACAAAATACTATTTAATCTTACCCCAAAATTTTAAAATTTATATGATTTAAAAAAAACTGCAATCGACTACTCTGCGTTGTGTTACATTGTATGACGTGAATAATAAAATAAGAGATTTAATGAAATGAGTTCAACATTTTAATCAGTTAATTTTGGCCTAAAAGTTAATTACAACCGCGTAGGCCTAAATGTTTGTGTCTACATCAACCTAACTTAGGGTTTGGTAGGCTATCGTAGGCCTACTTTTATTTATTAGCTCAATAGCTCCAATTGTTTTCTTTTTGCTTAGTAGCCCAGCTGGAAGCTCAATTGAAATAATAGGCATGCAAATTATATTAATTTGACTATGGATGAAATTGGTCTTGACACCGTTAGTAGCCCTGGCCTAGGTAGCTACTAATTTTAAGAAATTGTTAGACAAATAATAAGCATTGGGTTGTGAAGGGATAGTAGGTCAGTGATTATTGATCAATTACCATCCGTGGCATTTAAATTTAAATCATTTAATAGACTTTTAAAAATACTGGTTCCTTATCCCTTGCCTATTTCAGGCTAAAATGCAAATAAAAATTATTATTCACAAATTTTTTATGCTGCTATGTAGGTCTATGCTTGGGGGCTTCAGGGTGTGCCTGGTTACCTTGCAAAAGTTCGGATTTCTTTGTTGCACTCCACATAGGCCTACTCTTTTAGGATCACGGTTGGGTAAGATGGAGCATTGGAGCCCAACTATTAACTATAGGTAGGCCTAGTAAAATAAATGTAGGTCTATCAGTAGTCAGTAGGCCTAGGTACCTGACTCAATTTCCCCGAAATATTGCTTTTCACTTTTCAGCACCTTTTTGCTAGGTACTCTCATATTTTAGAATTTGACAATTTAACCAAAACATGATAGTATTCAAATAATTCGGGAAATTTAGGGTTAACAAATTTTTTTTATATGATTTGGCTAAGGTATACTTGAAAAAAAAATATTATATATGACTATAGGCCCTACCTTTTAATACTAATTTAGGCCAACAACAAAATTTTTAAAATCCCAACATTTTTTTTTAAACTGTAAGCCCACACATGCCTATTTTACATTAGCCTAGGCCTAAAACCCTATGGTTTTTGTTTGGAACGAAAACGAAAATAAAATATTGTAAATTTTGCAGGACAAATCGAAATCTTTATGTTTTTGGTTCTTTTTGCAGATAAGCATTTTCAAAATGCTCTTGGAAACTAACCAATAATATTTTTTTAAAGTTAGGCCTAATGCTGAATCTGTAATAAATGAAATTTGAACAGTTTATATTTTTGTTGATTGTGTTTGGAGCTAAAAATAATGCAAAATTTTAGATTTGACCAGTCAATACATTTTAAATGAATCTGAAAAATCCTTTACAAATACCACCGTCAAAAATTTTCCCAAAAAAAATCTGGAGAGAGATTTAGAGGTTTTGATGTGCATCATGCTCGATTACAGCACGCTGCAGGATACGGGCTTTGCATCGACAACACGTCCTGTCTTCATTTGGGAACATGTAGACATGTCCCTATGTACATCAATATTATAGGTGCTACACCCCCCCCCCCCTCCCTCCAAGGTGGTATGAGATAGGCCTATGACAAACAAAATGGACAAATAGGCTTATAAGGGAGCTATTGCCCCGTATAAAATTGATTGACTAGACTACCAATAGATCATGTTTTTTTTTGCCATTTTTGGGAAAGTTTGTTGAAGGTCAATTGATGGTTAATTGCTAGTGGCTATATCAATTGAATAAATCAAATTTACCACCAATTGGCTGACAACTAACTTTTGGAACACTGTCAATTGGCTAGTATCAAATGATGTCAATTGGTGGTATACTTGCCAATTGGTATACTTGCCAATTGACCAATTGATATCATTTGGTCAATTGGTGTTTCCAAAAGTTAGTTGTCGGCCAATTGGAGGTCAATTGATTTTTTTAATTGATCTTCAAATGATTTTTTTGCTAGGGTAGGTTCATAAATACATAACGGCCGTGTGTGGATTTCTTCATTACGTAGGCCTAGGCCTAAGCGACGGGCCGACCGCCGAGCGAGCAGGCGATCGCCTGGCGGGCGGTCAGCCTACATCTGCCGGTTCACGGGAAAAACGAACGCCGCACTCCGTAGTGAGGTCATACCCACCTGTTCAGAGTCCCGCCGCGGCCGTATTTGTTGCTTCTCTATCTAGACCGCGCCGATAATATTATTACGGCATTACGTATTGTAATTAAATTTCGAAAGTTATAAAGAAGTTTCATTGTAGCAAAATAAAATAAAACTCGGCGTGTTACTGCTAGAGTAACACGCAAATATTGTAGGCGATTTTCATTTTCAGAGTCCCGCCGCGGCCGTATTTGTTGCTTCTCTATCTAGACCGCGCCGATAATATTATTACGGCATTACGTATTGTAATTAAATTTCGAAAGTTATAAAGAAGTTTCATTGTAGCAAAATAAAATAAAACTCGGCGTGTTACTGCTAGAGTAACACGCAAATATTGTAGGCGATTTTCATTTTCCAACTGATTGTTAAACACAGTATTTATTGTTATTTATCACAAATTATTTCCATTTGTAAGAGTCAAGAGTGTCAGCTGAGTAAATGACCTTGCTTTGTCGTGAAATTTGACGACTATTGAATAGTGTTTACTGTGCTTTATCAGTATCAGCTCGGCTCGACTTAAAAAACAATCAATTTGATTTATTAATAAACAATTGAATATGTTCACTGCATTAATGTCGTAAGCTTTATCTGCCCTCTCCTTCCTTCCTCTTGATGATTAAAATGCTCCCGACTGTGGCCTGCGAGATAGTGAGTGAGCGCTCGAGACCCCGCCCGCTACGCATGTCTGGTGTACTGTTGTGTTCACGCGCGACGCTCATTGCACTGTAAAGTTCACGCGGAAGGGCCCCTCGCCTTTTTAAATTATTATTTTTAATACGTTTTCCCGCCAAAAACGTTTAAAACTAGAGCCTACTTCGAAAACGTTTAGGCGGGTTTGACTGTACATATTTTAGGGGCATTTGTGTAATGAAAATGCACTCGTTCCTACAATAGCTGAGTTAGTTGTCATAACATTTAAGAGTTTTGTGAAAGGTTCTTGACATTTGACACACATTATCAGACAAATGTTCTTATGCAGATGACAAACCAAGACAACCCCGAAAGAGGTGGGCAAAAAATGGAGGGAGGCAAAAGAAATGTGTGCCACCAATATAATTATGAATCATATGCAAGTCAGCAATATATACAGTTTATTATCGG
>JAMZAV010009960.1:0-21970 GCA_024449915.1 Sweltsa coloradensis
TTAAAGTTTGAAAATTTTCAAACTATTTTAATTTAACACTCAAAAAACTCAAATAAAACCTTTTTTTCTATGATTCTGGCTAATTTTTCAACTTTTCTCATCACCATTACCTTAATGTGCATGTGAAATATGAATGTTCTAGCCCCACCCGTTTGGTCAGAATCGGCCCAAATGTCACGAAAATATCGCATTAAAACCCGAAAAAATCATAAAAGTACGATATTCATGAGAAATATTTCTTCGATTGTACCCAAAAACGTAGCAAGTCTAAGTTCAGAGATTTCGAAGGTCCCCTCAAATTTCATCAAGATCGCATATGCCGTTTTCCCGGTAGAGAGTTAACAAACAGACAGAAAAAAAAAAAAAAAAACACGAGCTAAATTTTTTGGGGGTTAGTGAAATTGAAGTCTTCGCTTCGCTCATCCAAAAATCGATAATAATAAACACTTAAAAATTCGTTATCATTCTTATCTGTAATGGCTCATGGGAACGCACAAGGTTATCGTACGGGCGTTAGGAGACCGGCCCATAGAAGACTTAAAGCCCGGACCGGTTTGTCTTGTTCGTAAGACCCGCTTCGCAATGTGTAGCACAACCGTCGGTCACAGGGCTTAGAAGCCAAAAAAAGTCCAGGGGCTTAGGAGACAGGGGCTTAGAATACCGCCCCCCTGGACACGTGGGCATAGAGGGAAATAAATACGCTGATCGGGCTGCTAAGGAAGCTTCCCAGCGTCGCGAAGATTGATTTCTATCTAGTTACCGTTCCAGATGTCAAGAATGGATTAAAGCAAAGATTGTTGGATTTGCGACAAGCATCTTGGGATGTGTTGCAAAATAACAAATTGCGTAGTGTGATGCCCACACTGAATAATAAAATTCGTCCACCTACGTCTCGACTCTCACTTAGAGAAGAGGTGGTATTGTCCAGAATTCGAATAGGCCACACCCGTCTAACTCATGGATATCTCTCAACCAGAGAAAATGTTATTCCCAGATGTGACACATGTGATGTTCCTTTGACCGTACATCGTATGCTAGCAGAATGTAACAAATATGATGCCTTGCGCACGCAATCTGATCTCTCCCAATAGGGAATTTGCATAAGTTCCAGATATCGGTAAAAGTATGTGCAATATATACATTTACGCCTACAAATTAAAAAACATTGATATAAGTTTTTTTTAAGTTAAATCGTTTAATATCTATTGAGGGTCAAAGTTTGACATTTTAAATTTCCCGAACATTTATTTTGAAACGGCTGCCTACGTCACCGGCCTTCATGACGAACACGGCCGCCTAGATAAACGGCAAAATTCCCTCTTTTTACCAAAATCTTTGGTTCTTACAACAATGGCCAACATTGACACGTACAATTTTGATATATTTGCTTGCTGTGAAACATATCTAGATGAGTCTGTTCCAGACGGTTTTATTTCTATTGACAATTATAAAATGCTAAGATTTGATCGTGAAAGGGTAGGGGGAGGGTTAGTTATTTATATTGCTGAGAAGTTCATGTCTAGTGTAATTGACTGTAGAGTTAAATTTCCGATAGATGTAGAGTTGCAGTCAGTTTAATTCTGGCTTCCGAATGTAAAGCCAATGATTTTTACAGCAGTTTATAAATCTCCACACGCAAAGTTAGAAGAATTTACAAATTATTTGATAGTTTAGTAAATAATTTAAAGGCAGAGGATATTCTTACGGCATACCGTAAGAATTACTAGAAATTATTCTTACGGTATGTGTTTTCATTGGTTGTCTCATCACGTGACTCATCAACAGGCGCGCCGTAAGAATAGTGTATAGTAATTCTTACGGTCTATGCCTACTATGACCATGCACTAGGCAGGCCTAGGCTAGGCCTAACGTCGCTATTTTAAATCTAAAGTAGGCCTACCTACAAAACCTTTAACGTCGCTATTTTAAATCTAAAGTACCTACAAAACCTTTAACGTCGCTATTTTAAATCTAAAGTAGGCCTAGGCCTAGCCCTACCTACTGATCAAAAACTGGGCATACCAAACGAAAAAGTTGGCTCCATGCCGTAAGAATAGTGTCCACAATATCACTCCGTAATTTAAAATTGGAAGCTAAAGAATTGTTTTTTCTAGGTGATTTCAACATTGATTTGAGTAAGAAGACATTACCAGTAAATCATTTCAAAATTCTCACTAGATCACATGGATTGGTACAATTGATAAAGTCTGTTACTAGGGTTAATAATAGGTCAGCTTCTTTAATTGATCATGTTTATGTAAATCACAATGAAAATATTATTCAGTCAGGTCTTATAAGTGTAGGATTAAGTGATCATGAATTAATTTATTGTGTTCGTAAGATTAATAAGCAAAAGTTTCTTCCAAAATTTGTAAATACTAGAAATTATAAGAATGTTGATTGGAAGCAAGAAGATGAAGATATCTTAAGTGGTCCAATTGACCAAATTGGTATGGCGGTAAGTGCAGATGCTAAATTAAAAATGATTGTTAAAGTAGTCGTAGAACCTCTAAATGAGCATGCACATTGCACACCCCTTGAAATTAAGAGTTAAAGGTAAGCCAGCCCCATGGCTAACAGCAGAGATTAGGAAATCCATGCATAGGAGAGACCACTTGCGCAAAGAATTCAGAATTTTTAGAAGGCATTCGACGTGAGAGGAATACAAGAAAGTTAGAAATAAGGTAAATAATCAGATTCGTTTTTCTAAGCGTGAGCATTTTAAGTCTTCTTTTGATAATGATATTTCTTCAAAATCTTTATGGTCAGTTTATAATAAGTTGTCAGGTAACAAAGAGAAAAAAGAGTGTAGCATAGCCTCATTGACAGAGAATGGGGTATCCTACACGTCTAATCCAGACATTTGCTGTTTGTTACAAAAAAGTTTTGTTGTGAACGATGTAGATTTTTCCAGTGAAATTGGTAAGTTTAAAGATTTAAATAGAAGAGAAGCAGAGGATCTCCCGCATACAAATGTAACTAATAAAGAAGTCATTTCAGAAATTAAACGCCTTAAAATTAGAAGCTCCGCCAACAATTCAAGAGATTCCATGCATAGTATTAAGAAGAGCGCATCAATGTCGGATTATTAGCGTATCTAATTTCCCATTTCTTTCTTGTAGGTGATTTCCCAACACAGCTGAAATTGGCAAGGGTAACGCCTATTTATAAGGGTAAAGGTAAAAAGAGTGATAGGAATTCTTATCGACCTATATCAACTCTTCCAATTGTAGGGAAAATTATAAAAAATATTTTACACAAGAGGTTATTACATGAAGTGGATGCATCTAAAGGTTTAAGTGCAAACCAGCATGGTTTCAGGAATGGTAGGTAAACGCAAAGTGCCCTTCGAGCATTTACAGATTTTATCTATAAAGGGATTGATAAACGTAATGGTAAGGTTGGAGCTGTCTTTGTTGATCTTAGGAAAGCATTTGATTCAGTACCTTTTCTACCTCTTTTAATAAAATTAAAAACCAGGTATAACGCAAGTCCTTATTTGTTATCAATTTTGGCGGATTATTTTTTAAATAGAAAAATGTTTATAAATCTTGCAAAATATAGTTCAAAAGTATTCAATATATTTTATGGAGTACCCCAAGGATCAATATTAGGACCCCATTTATTTATTCTTTATAAAGATGATATATCTACTATAATGGGAGACATCAATTATATCTTATATGCTGATGACTTGGTATTTTATTAAGAAGGTGTGGATGTCGAAGAGATCGTAATACGTCTTCAAGAAGTTCTAAAGAGGATAAATGATTGGTTTAAAACTCACGAACTTGATATTAATTATAGCAAAACAAATTTTATGATTTTTCATAAGGCTAATAAAAGAAGCATGAATGATATTCATTTGACGTTAAATTGTAATGGTAAGTTAATTTCTAGAGTGTATGAATTTAAATATCTTTGAGTTTTTTTAGATTGTAATTTAAATTTAAAAAAACATTATGAATAGCCTATGTGTGTAAAAAGTATTATCAGCAATTGGAATTATAAGTAGAATGAAGAGGTTTGTAACTGAGAGAATGTTGAGGTTACTTGTAGATTCTTATATTCACTCTGTTATTGATGATTGCTTAGTGTTAAGTAGCGTGCAAGTCGCAAGTAATTCCGAGATCACTCTAACTCTGAGCAAAGAGATAGTCATACGTAGCGTGTGAGGCTCTGATGAGGGAGGTCACGGACTCGAATCCCACCACCGGCAATCTTGACTGAAAGTTTTCCCCGAGGTTTTCTTCAGTAGTTAATGTGAATGCTGGTAGTGAGTCCTCTGTAACAGCCCTCGGGCATTCCCTTATCATATGGACATTAATCCAGAAGTTAAACAATATAATTATCTCAGCGGGGTATCAGGACCTACGGGAGTGTTTCCCAATTAATGAAGTTGAGAAACCTTCTTATCAGTTACCTAACAAACCCTAATAACCTGGTGGTCACCTACACCGGCCATCCTTACTTTTTTAAGTGTTATTCACACGGTAGCGTGAGAGTCGCAAGCAATACCGTGTTAACTCTACTTCCAGTTTGAACAGAGCGCCGTATACTTTGTGTTCGTCTGGTCCTGAGTTTGAACATTCAGTTGCGCGTTATGACCTTAATGTTATTATATGTTATTTGATAAACCATTTAACTGTCAAAAACATTGATTTTTTTGTTCAATTTAGAATTCTTATTTTGCCATGACTATAAAGTCCAAAACTCCAATTTCTTTTATAAACTACGAAAACAAAATTAAAATAATACTCAAAACAAATTGTATCCGGTTGAAGCGCCCTAGTTTCTCACTTCGTCCTATGTATGATATATTCTTGCTGTCTCGTGTTCGACACCCGTCCTTGGCAACCCTGACTTCAAGTATAACCGGGGTTTCTTCGGTCGTTGATAAGACTTCATGCAAGGGATTGAGTCCTCTCAAACATGCCCTCAGACATTCCCTACTCTCTCACAGTTATCCTTTCATGAAAAGTGAAGGGGTTGGGGGAGGGGCAGATGTGGGGGAAGGTGATAAGAACAGGTTTCAAGTGAGATTCTGCTTCCCTGAAAGTCACGCTTCGAAGAAGACTCACTAACACTCACCACATCCACACCTGGAATTATGAGAGTTGTTTCTGTTTTATTATCAAACACAATAAACCTTTAAGATAAAATATTTATATTTTAAAGAACCAGCAAGAAATAAATTAATTAAGCGAGCGAAGCGAGCGTTTCCATTTGACTCTGCCGGAAAAATTAGTCACTGTTTTTTTTTTTTTTTTTGTATGTCTCGCCATAACGTTCGAACGGAGGCTCGGATCGAGTTGAAATTTTCACCATCCGCAAGCTTCGTTCTCGATTGAATGCCATTAGTTTTGTGGCAAAATCGTTCAAAAAGTTAATAAGTTACATTAATGTTAATCATTTTTTTTTTTTTTAACTAACCGGCGACAAAATCTGAGATGGCCAAATCATTTAGAATGTCCGTCCGGTCACGAATATTTTATTTTGATCCGATAAGTAGTGTAGATGGAAATTACATTAAAACAAAAGTAACGTTGCCATGGCAACGAAAAGACGCGCGAAGTTTCAAATACACTGCCACCTAGAAGTTATCAAAATACTTTCGAGAAAGCAGTCTATTATTTGTCACCAAAGAGTTTAAATAACTGTTTTCCCAAGGAGTCAAGGTCCTCTAGATGGCGGTGGATTTTATCCACAAAGTAAAGGTTTACACACGGGTTTACCCAAATACCTTGGCAATAATAAATAATATTGGAAACGCAAACGTCGTAAATTTTAAAATTTTAAAAAATGTGCAATATGGGTCTAGCTATATAGCACGTACTCGCTTATTAACGCGTCCAACTGAGCGGTTCCTAGTAATAAGGAGAACGTACTTTCTAAATTTCTCATTCAAAGTTATTTATTTAACAACATTTATTTCACATCAAAAACATTATTTTTTTATATTGAAAAAATTTATTTTTTCTTTTTCTATCTAGATCATCATCATCATTATCTTTTATTTTATAAACTTAGGAAATAATATAACCATCAAACACACCATAAACTAATTTTATGAACTTACAAGATGTCACGCGGCGCAATATGACCTAACCGGTTGGCTCCCCCTAGTTTCTCTCGTCGTCATTGTCGTCAGTAAAGTATATGGTCGTCGGGAAACTCTCCGCATGCACTTGTCGAAATTCATGACGACAACGACTATGCTAACACAACAATGACAAAGACGATGACGACCACGCCGTGAGAACACCCCTTTCATCCTTCTACCCGGGGCTGGTCCTGACCAACATAATGGAGCATATTTTATAAAACAATATAATTATTACTTGCAGAAAAAACTCATTCTTAAACTAACAATATCACAATCGGCGCAATATTACCTAACTGGCTTGATTATTGTCGAATTATTACTAATAAAGTATGTAATATAAAAAAAAACACATGTTTAAATAATAACAATTGAATAAATTATGGTAAGCCTACAAAAATCAATTGCGCACTATTTTCTTGTGCGGTGAACCACAAACCGCGTTATTCGGCGCAGCCGCGTAGGAAAATAATGTTCAGTATTTAACAGGTGGTGGATAATGCATTGTTGATGAAACAACATCCAACGCCATCTTTGTCTGTCTTGGTAGCATTTCGCACGTTACAAGTTGTGTTATTTCTTTGGACAAAATTACATTTAATTTTGTAATTTGGAAGAAGATTTAATCAATATTAGTGTTTGTTACAAACGAAGAAGTTATGACTTCGTTTGGATGTGGTTAATTGGGATTTATTACTTAGAGATTAGTAAAATATCGTTGATAAAGTCATCGGTATAGTCGTCTAGACCTAGGGCCTTGGCTGGCTTGACACAAGAGTGAAGTGATGGTTATGGGGAAAAGTAAGAAGTCTGGGAATAGGACAAAGATTGTAATAAGCGGAGAAGAACTAGAAGAGACAAGGAAATTTTAATACCTGGGCAGCATAATATCCGCCAATGGTCAAAAAGACGCGGAGATCGCAAGGCGTACTGGTATTGCAGAAAGTTTCTTCCAGTTAGTGAGGAAACTGCTTTGGATAAAAAAGGTACCAAGGCGATGCAAACTTTTGATATATAAAGCATATTTTGTATCGGTACTCACATATGGTGCAGTGACATGGCCAGTTGGGGGTAAAGAAGAAAGACAAAATCAAGCTGCGGAAATGAAATTTTTAATGAATGTAATAGGAGTTATGAAGATTGATAATATAAGGAGTACGAAGATAAGGAAAGAACTAAGAGAAGAGAGTTTAGACTTTAAGCTAGGGAAAGAAAGGCTGAGGTGGTTTGGACGCATAAAGAGGATGCAGAAGGACAGGATTCCGGAGATGCAGTATGAACAAGATGCAGGAAACAAACAAAGAATAAGAAGGAGGCCCTGACTGAGATGGGAAGAAGTTATATAGCAATGGATTTGAAAATAAGAATTGCATCTTGGGAAATAATTAACTAGGAAAGATGTTCGGAAGAAGAAAAATATGGCAAAAACTGGCGGAGGTCCCTGAGGAACAAAACAGTGAAGAGGAAGAAAGTAAAGTAGATGATGCAGAGGAAGAACAAGATGAGGTGGGAGAAGCGTCAGGCATGGCTAGCCGGCTTCGATAAGCCCGGGGAGCCGAGAATGTGGAGGGAACCTCCCACCCCCTGCCCGACTTAGTTGGAAATGGGGCTCGATCTTAATTTAATCATTATGTCGTACACGGATACAAGTGATGCTGGCAATTTGTTGGCGCCAATCCAATTGTTTTCATGGGCATTTTCTCGTTATTCATTTCCCTCGGTGTATCTTTATAAATTTATTTAAATTTTCTAATACTTAGAAAAAAATAGTATTTATCAAACATACCATACACTTGTTTTATAATAACTCTCAAGATCACAAGCAGCGCAAATGACCTACCCGGTTGGAGCGCCCTAGTTTCTCACATCGCCGTTGTACCCTTCTAGCATTTGTTTGAACACACATGGCAAGGGTGTGTATAATATATAAATGGTAATACGCGTGATGTATTGTGGGCGACTGATAACAAGCCAGCCTCCTCGCCGCCCCCGACCATCGTCTGGCCCGGGGTAGAGTTGGCCCAGAACACGGCTCTTAATCGTACAAGGCGACTTAAGAGAGAAAGTCCACCTCGCAAACATCAGCTAGTAAGAAGGGTATAATATTACTCCAAGAATCTAGAAGCGAGCTCTGGCAATCGTCGTCCGGGACACTTCCCCTTTCCCTTGACGACCGCCCTGATGACGATGACAATTGACACAACGAACGATGACGACGACAAAGACAATGACGACCGCGACGTGGGAACCCTCCTCCTCACCATATACCCGTAGCTGGTTCTGTTCAGCATGGGCCCCTCCTCCCTTATCCACTAGGTTAGAGTGGTGCATTATAACGCGTCCTTAATCAAAATTTTAAAAAAAAACACGGCAACAAACTTTCTTAGTTTCTAATACAAGGTGGTTTGTACAACCAAATTAAATTCACAAAATAAAATTAAATAATTCGTTTTTCAATCAAATAATATTAATTTCAATTAATTTGGATTTGGTCATCGGTTTATTGTTTGGTCTGGTTGGTTTTTCATCTGCCGAAAATATTCAGCCCGCCAGGCTTGGATATTTTAAAAGTGTTTTACATTTCTGTTGCAACTCATGATGTCACGTCAAATACTTAATTTAGTTCTAGTCGTTTGGACGTTTGATCTTTTCAAGCTCACTCTCCCTGCGATCGAATGCTGGTTCTGTCAATCACATGCATGTCCTACCAATCCCCGGGGAAGAATTTGGAAGACGATGACTACCGCGACGTGAGAACGCCCCCATTCATCCCTCTACTCGAAGCTGGTTCTGACCAGCATGGGCACCTCCCCAAGCCTAGAGTGACGCATTATGACCTAACGGTTGACGCTCCCTTAATCTAAATAATCAAAACAAACCCTACTCGTAGCTGGTTCCCTCCCGACTTTGAAAGCTGTTTGTAAAGCGTCTTGAAGGGCTCCTGTCTGCTTCACAACAGATGCAATATCCCCCACAAATACAAAAATTTGTAAAAAAATAAAAAAAGCAGCCAAGCTCTCCTTCAAAAATCTTAGGCTGTGAATGCTGAGAGAAATAGAAGTTAAGCAAGCTTTTAATTAAAATAAGTAAGATCATTTGCATGTTGACGAGCGCCAAGTCAAACATTTTCGTGTTAAAAAAGTAAAATTTTAAACTTGCCTTTGAACCAAATAAACAAACAATAGTCATTAAATGAGAATTCCATTTCTGCACTGGAGTGTAACATTCCCACGACTAATCTGTGGCTGCGTCTAACCAGCATAAATCTCAAATAAGAAATAACAAAATACTTTTGTTTAACGTCTACCTCATCAGTCACAAAATGATTTTTATGGGGTGGTTATTAAATCTAATCCCAACCCGCGAAAATCGCCAGAATCATCAAGGTTGATTCAGACCAGCCTAAGAATGAACTATGTTGACTCGTTGCTAGTTCGGCTCCAAAGTCACCGTTTAATAGATGATTGACTTCGTCCATATCAGAAGTGAAAAATCTTCTGCCTATAGCGGGCATCGAACCCTGGACAATCTTCTCACAGTTCGTGTCCGTCTGGGCAGGGGGTTGAACTCATCATTAGTATTCTTATGCTGATAGTGTAAGACGAGAACAGAGGCAAAGTCCATCTCTCTGGCTCTGGCAGTGGTCGTCGGGTCCCCCCCCCCCACTTCCCTTGACTGCCGCCTGGTCGTCGACGACGATGACTACACAGGTGATGACGGGGTAGAATCTGGCCCAGCGAATGGCTCTGCTAATCGTAAAAGGCGAGGAAAATGATGAAGTTCATCTCGCAAACATCAGCAGGGGAACATTTTACTCTCGAAACTAGAGGTGAGCTCTGGCATTCGAAAAATCACAGGCACAGAATACGTGTCGTTTGACTTGAATTGTATGACTCAGTCGCTAAGTTCCCTCGTGTTATATTTTTAATTTTTAATACGTTACTCTTCGTTGTGAAGAATACCATTTGTGTTCACTTCAAGCTATAAAACTCATGTATTCAAGTCATCATTTGGAACAAGACATCCAATTCTATTTAGAAAAAACTAACCTCTAAGGCTTAATAGAGTTTTGCTGGATACCTGGACACGTGGGCATAGAGGGAAATGAACACGCTGATCGGGCTGCTAAGGAAGCTTCCCAGCGTCGCGACGTTGATTTCAATCTAGTTCCCGTTCCAGATGTCAAGAGTGGATTCAAGCAAAGATTGTTGGATTTTGAAACAAACATCTTGGGATGTTTTGCAAAATAACAAATTACGTAGTGTGATGCCCACATTGACAAATAAAATTCGTCCACCTACGTCTCGACTCTCACTTAGAGAAGAGATGGTAAAGTCCAGAATTAGAATAGGCCACACACGTCTTCCTCATGGATATCTATTAACCAGAGAAAAGGTTACTCCCAGATTTGACACAATGTGATGAACCTTTAACCGTACATCATATGCTAGCAGAATGTATCAACTATGATGTCTTGCGCACGCAATTTAATTTCTCCCAATCATATGAAGAACTTCTGTCTTATGATAACGGCGACAAACTTTGTCTCGTTGGTCTTGTGGTTAGCGTATCTGCTTCCAATGCAGAAGGTTCAGGGTTCGATTCCCGTTAAAGTCAGAAGTTTTTTAACTTCTGATTTGGACTTCAGTCCATCAGTTCTTGTCTTAGGAGTTTGTAAACGGTGACTTTGGAGCCGTCCTAGCAACGAAGCACATAATAAATTTCAGAGTTGTTCTGAATCGGCCTTGTTGATTCTGGCGTTAATTCGCGGGTGTTCGCACTGTCCATACCACTGATTGCTATATATTTCCTATTAAAAATATCGATCTTTGGTTGGTTATCGCTCACTCGTCGATTGCGTCGGGGCCTGCAGGGTTGGCTTAACACACGGATATCTCTTAACCAGAGAAAAGGTTATTCCCATATGTGACACATGTGATGTACCTTTAACCGTGCATCATATGCTAGCAGAATGTGCCAAATATGATGCATTGCGCACGCAATTTGATCTCTCCCAATCATATGAAGAACTTCTATCATATGATAACGGCGACAAAATTTCTAAATTTCTCATCCATTGTAATCTATTTAACAAAATTTAATTCACATCTTACACATTTGTTTCTTTTCTTTATTTTCATTTACATACATAACTTTTATTTTGCTATTACTTTCTTCATCATCAATTTATTTTGTTATTTATACACTTAGAAAACAATCTAATCATCAAACATACCTGCATTCACTCTTCTCATTTCCTTTCATTCACAGGCGGCGCAATATGACCTAACCGGTTTAAAGCGCCCTAGTTTCTCACGTCGTCGTCGTTGGTCGCTTTGATTTAAAGTCCCCCACTGAAAATCAGTTATATAACTGAGTGGGTAGACTCTAAATATTTTTTTTTTTTTATATATAAATTTCCCATTTAATCTATTCAACCAAATTTAATTCACATCATACACATTTCTTTCTTTTCTTTCATTTCATTAACATACAAAATTTTTATTTTGCAATTACTTTAATCATCAATAATTTTTTTTTTATTTAGAAAACAATCTTAACCTCAAACATACCTGCATTAACTCATCTCATCAACTTTCATTTACAGGCGGCGCAATATGACCTAATAGTGGGATAAAGATGTCTTTCAATTTGTCAAATTAGTGCAAAATGTGAAACAAGCGCGAAAATTTGCATACTGACTAATTCGAGTGTGCTGAATCCAAAAATTTATGGCCCCAAGATGAACTCCTCATATTTCTATGAGTAATTAATTTAATTAGATTAATCAATTAAATTAAGATAATCAGGATTTATTCATCTCTATGTGGTCAAGCGTGGTATATAATGAAAGACAATAATGCATACAACATTTGTGGTTTGATAAAAGTGAAATTTAATTAATGATAATTAATAAAATCAATCGATTAATAAAAAAATCAAATATGTAAATTAAACACTACAATAAGATGAAAAGTTCGGTTATTTTGCATTTTCATAGTTACTTAGGTCTTAAACCAACTGGAAGTATATTCGATATAAGTCACAATATTAAATCTTAGTTTAATTACTTAATTATTTAATCAATCAATTATGTTTTTTGTTCTAAAACATATCATGTGACATATCAAACTGTAGCATATTTCTTCAGCAAAATGTTTTTATGTATGTTATATTTTTATAAAAATAAATGTTCAATTTAGTTAATATTAATGAACAACAATTAATGAAATAATTTAAAACATCGATTAACAGCTATCCTAAAGCGTAACATAGTTGTCAAAGTAAATTATTTTTCGTTTGCAGCGTGATTAAAATATAGGACCTACATTAAAATTAAATGATGCTATTGAATGCAAACGGTACATTATAATTCACACCAAATTTATCAATTCACAATGCCATTTGCAATGTGACAACCTATGGCGTGATTCCTTTAAGAACCATATTTTGTAAGTTCACCCTTTGCACTATATTATCACCAGTATCGAATGATACATGATGGTTACACCACATTGCACATTGTCATCACACATTTACACTTCACACCTGGAGCACTCTCTGTCGCAGATACACAGATGAGAGCATAGTAAAGACGCTTTCACGCAAGAGCATTATGGTCCACAATTAATCTTGCAGCTACATCTTACTAGTTAACGGCATTGCGATGACACCTGCGAGTAGAAAACACAGAGTGTGATTACGAAAATAATATATATGTTAATAATAATAGTCATTTTGAACCAGTACCAATATTTACTTCTGAACGAACAGTCCACAACGGCTTGTAGTCTCATTCCGTAGTGCGCCATCCCCAGTCAGTTGGTTCTGGAAGGATGGCAGCTTGAACCAACTTCAACCAAGCATTGTCCCCAACCGTGTACTGCTTGGTAAGCAGCTCGCATTCCATGTTCTTTGAGGGCTGCTTGAGTTGGAGGGGTGTTTTCGTAGCTTCAATTCTTTTTAGTGACTCGGCAATCATTCACTGATTGTGCAGATGAACTGCGATCGTACATTACGACAACGAAGAGTTCGAGAATTGACAGTTGAACATCAGATACGACTTCTGGAGCATTTGACAGTGAAGTTAACACGGGAGTGACTTCCTCGAAATAAGACCATGTATCATCACGGTTTTCTTGCCTTTCCTGGAGAATGACGTACACTGTGTCACAGCCACTGAACGCGTGCCAGAATGGCAAGGCTGAACATTTAGCTTCACCCAAACTACTTCGACATCCATATAAGTTCCTCCACTAGCCCGGACAGCCAATCAGACGTCAAGGAGAACGAAGCCGTTACAATAGCTTTCGAACCCTCGTCTAATTCTCCAACCTTACGTTTAAATTGGTGGCGCCACCGAACCTAAGTGATTCACCCTGCAGACCTGATAATAATAAAACAAGGAGCCAGTGCCCATTGAATTAGTTAAAACACAACATACACTGAATTATAAACGTGTGAAATAGTATGATATTAATGCATAGACGCGAAAAGGCACATAAGGAACTTTTTGGGTTTATTTGGATAAGGACGCATCAACCGTTAGGTCATAATGCACCACTCTAACCTAGGGGGGGGGGGGGGGAGAGGAGGGGCCCATGCTAGTCAGAACCAGCCACGGGTAAAGGGGAGGATGGGGGTTTCTCACGTCGCGGTCGTCATCGTCTTTGTCATCGTTCGTTGTGTCATTGTCATCGTCGCCGGGGGGTCGTCAAGGGAAGGGGGAAAGGTCCCCGACGACGATTGCCAGAGCTCGCCTCTAGTTTCGGGGAGTAATGTATTCCGCTCTTTCTAGCTGATGTTTGCGAGGTGGACTTTTTCTCTTGAATCGCCTTTTACGATTAGCAGACCCATGCTCTGGGCCAATTCTACCCCGGACCCAGACGGGGGATTAATGGTTCACGTACAAATAATCCAACATTTATTTTATTTATATATAATCAATTATATCGGTATATAAAACAGATTTATGGTATTTTCTTTTATCATTTAATGGATATTTTAATCTTAATTATTTTTGTCATTATTCATCACAGTTATCGCTATTTTTTTTTAATAATTTCGACAACGACATTGAAACGGGGCCCTAATAATTCAAAACTATTAATTCACTATTTATTTACTTAAATGGTCAAAGGCGGCGCGAAAAACCTACTAGGTTGACGCGCCCTAGTTTCTTACGTCGTCGTCATAGTTGTGGATGAAAGTGGTTTATATGACCCTGATCATGTCGTAACTACCTTTTATCTATGGGTTCCAGAATGATTGGTAATAATGAACAAACCAATAGGGATAATGTTAAGAGGGGCAGCAAAGTTAAGCAGCACTCGCATTCTAGAAACAGTCTTGGCTCTTTTGGAGCAGCAATTAAGCGAATCCTCCCTGAAACTTAAGACGAGCTCTGGAGATCGTCGTCGATCCCCTTGTCGACCGGCCCTACGACGACGACCACAACAATAAACCAACGATGTATAAGACGATGACGATTACGACCAGAGAGCGCCCCCCCCCCCTCCCCACTCCTCCTACCCGTGGCTGGTTCTGAGCAGCATGGAACTTTCCACCCTACATCCCCTAGGCTAGAGTGGCGCATTATCACCAAATTATTAATGCGACATTTATTTTATTTTATTTTATTATTATTTAACGTCTATCCTATTCAGTTATAAAAACTGATTTACAAAGGAGGACAACTAAATAAATCTAATTACATAGATGCAGAAACAACAATAAACTACATTTACGTAAATATTTGAAATAGCAGCATTACAACAACAATGCATTTAACACAAGAATTTTGGTAACAAATTAAATGATATTATATGCATTTAATGAATGAATCAAATATAAAAAAGGGTGGAGAATGAAAAGAAAAGGGGGAAAAAAGGAAAAAAGGAAAAAGAAAAGAAAAGAAAAGAAAAGAAAAGAAAAGAAAAGAAAAGAAAAGAAAAGAAAAGAAAAGAAAAGAAAAGAAAAGAAAAGAAATAATAAACATTAAAAAGAAAAACGAAAAGAAAAAAAACTGATTTATTAGACGATCCCACTCAAACGAATATAACTGAGTGGATACTCTAAATACAATTTAATTATTTATTTTATTTATCAAACACCTTTCGTGTATATTATTTTTATTTTCATTCAATAATAATCATAATACATTTGATTTTCAATATATACTTTATATGTATTCTTAAATATATAATTAATTAAAAATATAATAGTAAATACATCTTTAATAAACTAAAAAATCAGTATTATCATCGAACACGCTACAAACTCTTTTAATTAACTACGATATCACAGGTGGCGCATATGACCTAACCGGTTGAAGCGCCCTAGTTTCTCACGTCGACGTATGAGTATCAAGCATAACTTAAGGTAGTACGTCGTTCATATTTACGTTTAGCATTGTTACTGTCATAAATTTCGCAAAGAAAACTTTATACACGGACATTTCTCTACGGCTCCAATGAACGTAGTGCTACGACGCAGGGCGGAGGAAATATGTCACATCGCACATTTTGTTGAAGACTGCGAGACAGGCAGGGGTATGATCCAAACAAACTCTGAACAAATAATCTAAATTTAACTCACATCAACCCAGTCTGGGCCCGGGGTAGAATTAGCCCAGAGCATGGCTCTGCTTAGCGTACAAGGCGATTTAAATAAATCGTCTACCTTGCAAACATCGGCTAACTAATGGGAAGTATGACTCCCTGAAACTAGAGGAGAGCTTTGGCAGTCGGCGTCGGAGACACCTCCACTTTCATTTGACGACCTCCCCGACGACGATGACGACCGCTTGCCCGTCTCATATTCTGACCAGCGAGGGCCCCTCCTCTCCATGTCCCCTAGGCAAGAGTGGCGTTTTATGACCTAACGGTTGACGCACCTGTAATCTAAAAAAAAAATAACACATATTTCGGTTTTTATTCAAATAAATAATTTTTATTTTGCCATGACTATATTATAATTTTCTTTAATAAACTTTAAAACACAATAACCATGAAACACGCCATAAACTTATTTTATCATCTAACACGTCCTAGTTTCTCATGTCGTCGTGTTTTGTTATCATATCATCCGTGCATCTTGTTGATCTTGTGTTGATCTTGTTCACCTCATGGATCACGTGACACGTGTGATGTACCTCTAACCGTGCATCATTATGTTGTTTCCCAAACTCGTGCCTCGTATTCTAACACTGGTAGCCGACATCGATGCAAAGTCACGTTCTGAATGTACCAAATAATATGATGCCTTGCGCACCTATCATATGACAACGTCGACAAACGTAAAAAAAGTATTTAAGGCTATTTGTTTTACTATGAATAATTATTCGCTAAAATATTTTACGTTTTAATCAATCAATTTAAAATTTCCACCACCGTCTTTTTCATATTCTTTAATAATCCTGTCAAATAAGATCGTATATTGACGTTTGGAGGAAAAAATTGCGATGTCGCTGAATTTTTGCAGAGACCTTCCTTATATAATACTTATTAACATACTAAAACTCCCCTACAATCGGAGTAGAGCTTTCGCCGCCATATTGGAAAATGGCGGCCAAAAGGTGTTTGTTATAGAATATCTCCAAATTGGTTTGAGATAGACAAAATATCTCAATGGCAAAAATATATCCCATTTAATTCCCTACAAAACAGGTGTCTTCTATAGTTTTGGTAGGGGCAAAGGTTAAGTCACAAAATCGTGGTTTATATGTTGCTCATTGGAGTACCAGCTTATTTCCAAATTTTCACGCCCAGCATCAAACAATGCCCGGTAAATCCGTAAGAAATCGATTTAAATACAAAAGAACTTTTGTACGGGGTTCATGATAGCTTCCACAGTATTTTAAAAAATCAGGTCTGCGAAATCGAATTTTGCATTTACCCGGAATTTTGGTTTTTCCATTGTTGGCATTTCCTCAAAAATGCCCTTTTTGACTGTCCATTATTAAGCACTAAATAGCATTGGAGGAAAAATTCTTCCTACGCACATTGAAATGACTCAAATAATGATCCGATTACAACCAAAGTTTAAATCCAATATGGCTGCTAATTCCTAATATCCACAGCATCAAAGTGAATTATGTAACAAAAAGAGTGTAAAAACAGCACAAAAACAGTATTCATATTGTGAATATTAGGAATTAGCAGCCATATTGGATTTAAACTTTGGTTGTAATCGGATCATTATTTAAGTCATTTCAATGTGCGTAGAAAGAATTTTTCCTTCAATGCTATTTAGTGCTTAATAATGGACAGTAAAATATGGCATTTTTTTAGGAAATGCCAACAATGGAAAAACCCAAATTCCGGGTAAATGCAAAATCCGATTTCGCAGAACTGATTTTTTAAAATACTAATGGAAGCTTTCATGAACCCCGTACAAAAGTCCTTTTGTATTTAAATCGATTTCTTACGGATTTACCGGGCATTGTTTGATGCTGGGCGTGAAAATTTGGAAATTAGCTCGTACTCCAATAAGCAACATATAAACCACGATTTTGTGACGTAACCTTTGCCCCTACCAAAACTATAGAAGACACCTGTTTTGTAGGGAATTAAATGGGGAATATTTTTGCCATTGAGATATTTTGTCTATCTCAAACAAATTTGGAGATATTCGATAACAAACACTTTTTGGCCGCCATTTTCCAATATGGCGGCCGAAGCTCCACTCCGATTGTAGGGGAGTTTTAGTATGTTGATAAGTATCCTTTAAGGAAGGTCTCTGCAAAAATTCAGCGACATCGCAATTTTTTCCTCCAAAAATTCTTATTTGACAGGATTATAAATTAATAAGCTAGAAAACATTATAATGATGTCACAGTCGGCGCAATATGACCTTCTGATCTAGTCAATCTTGCCCAAAATCTACCTAACCCAAAACAAATTGTAACAGTGAGTATTATTGTACCAATCTCTTCAGAAAAATGTCCTTATTAACATATCCAAAATCCGCTAAAATCCGTAAGGGGTAAATTCGTCAAATTCAGCTTTAAGTCATCCCTTAACTACAAATTTCAGTTTGACCCAAAACAAATAATTGCAACAGTAAGTTTTATTGTACCAATCTCTTCAGAAAAATGTCCATATTAACATATCCAAAATCCGCTAAAATCCGCAAGGGTTAAGTTCGTCAAATTCAGCTTTTAGTCATCCCTTAAATATTAACTTTTAGCTTAAAATATTGTTGTTCCAATCGTCACGTGATTGGTATAAACAGATAGCAACGGACCCCTGGAGCTTGAAAACCTATTCTAAAGTTGACTCGGTAACTGAGGTCAATTATTGGACGTTGATGGATGAGCGATCATGTTAAAATTAAGATGATACATTTATGCCATCATATCACTCACAATATAGGCCTAATTAAGAGCTGTCACGGCGACGTAGTCACAGAATTCAACTATGATAGTACTGAAGTACAATTTACCGTCACATTTATGGATGAGCAATTTTGGTATATCGAGACGATAACATATTATGTCACTAAAATATTCGGTAGATGATTTTTAGATCAGCACAAGGTCACATAGCTTAGTTATGATAATATTATCGCTTTGTGAATAAAGTTTACTGTCGCGTTGCTGGATAAGCATATTAAATATATCATGCACTCATTTCTTTTCTTTTTCTTTTGTTTAGTTTCATTTTGCTATAATAGGGTATTTGCATAAGTTAAGCCTCAGTTGTGTTTCAACTTCTCATGGAAGGTACCATATCGGCTGAAGAGGCAAGCTCGTCAGACGCCTTAACTAGCATTGGAAAGCGTTTAGAAAATTTAAAGAATTCATCAAATCATCATCGAACTTCAAGGTAGACATGCATACACCAAAAGTGCCCGACTTTACTTACAAATTATGGTGAACTTAGAACGTGACCACCCAGACATATAGTTTCTTTCAATCTGGATTGTACGTCATTCGTCGCTCTGATCGCTATTGGGCGGGTCTTTCAGCAGATCTTGTCATAGAACAAAGTTCCATCAGAAATCTTAAATCGAGAGGAGGTTTGACCCGAGGTCGTGGAATGACGGAGCTGCAGAGGGCAGTTTGGGTATCGTCAATGCCAATATGTAGCGAGTTGAATCGAGCAATGCAAGAGTTCACTAGCGTATCGTACCAGACAAGTGAGCAGCACGTTGAAGTATCTGAAGGAAGGAAAGCAAGAGCCCGAAATGACACCCAACAACTGCTGAGATTCTCTAAACATATGAACCCATTTACAGATGATCCGTCGCTCAGAAGCTTGTCGACTGGTTTAGTGGCAGCGGAAAACGTAAATGTTGACTTAGCCAAAAATGTATGACATCTGATTCTTGGAGCTATGACCGGACAAAATGTAAACGATTACAGTTTCAAAAGAAATGCAGAAGCTGTGACCTTGGCTGACAAGACTCGAGTAGTAGTTAACTGAGATGTGATTCAGGTTGACTCACAACTGCTCATCCAGCACTTCATACTTGCTGCCAAAGCTGAGAAGTGAGAATGAGGACATCCCTGATACTTTCAAGTATGAACTGTGCAGTCTGACACCAGCGCTGTTCAATTTGTCGGGTCTTTGCCAGGGTGATTGCCAGACACTTCGATGCAGTAGTCGTAAGCAAGGTATGAATTGGTCTCCAGCTTGTAAGCATTGTCGGGGTGATAGCTGCTCTAACTGCCCAAGACCACTTCTAGACGTATCCGACGACGAAGATTCTATTGATTGACTGATTTTTGTGACAAGTGGTGAGATGGCGACGAAGGACAATCTCAAAAAACCATGCCCGAGGCCTACGCGGAATTCATACGCTTCGGACAAGCGTACTAAAGGTAGGCCTATGTGCCACCGTAGATGGCACGAATACTTGACATAACATTATGTATCAGACGGCAATAAAAGAACATGTATGGCATTATCCCACAGATTTTCCTCTAGAAGTAGACATTTATTGTGCATCTGAGTTCTACTTCATTTGGTTAAAGGGCCCGTCAAACATGCGGTTTGATCCCATCATCATCACCAGGTAGGGTGGAAGAGAAGGTTATCATAATCGTGGTCGTTGTTGTCTTTGTTACGGTCCGTGTCTTCATTGTTGATGTCGTCGAAGGAAGTGACTATCCAGTTTGCTGATCCTAAATCATCTTCCGAGTATTTAAGTGACATGAATGTTATCGTCTCGATATACCAAAATTGATCATCCACCAAGGTGACGGTATAGGGCGTTAATGTTGAACTTCAGTACTATCATAATTGACTTCTGTGACTACGTCGCCGTGACAGCTCTTAATTAGGCCAATATTGTGAGCGATATGATGGCATTTATGTATCATCTTAGTTTTAACATGATCGCTCATCCATCAACGTCCAATAATTGACCTCAGTTACCATAGAGATTACAAGTCAACTTTAGAATAGGTTTTTAAGCTCCAGGGGTCCGTTGCTATCGGTTTATACCAATCACGTGACGATTGGAAAAACAATATTTTAAGCTAAAAGTTAATATTTAAGGGATGACTAAAAGGTGAATTTAACGAACTTACCCTTGCGGATTTTAGCGGATTTTGAATATGCTTAATGAGGACTTTTTTCTGAAGAGATTAGTACAATAAAAGTAACTGTTACAATTATTTGTTTTGTGTCAAACTGAAATTTGTATTTAAGGGATGACTAAAAGCTAAATTTGACGAACTTACCCCTTGCGGATTTTAGCGGATTTTGGATATGTTAATAAGGACATTTTTCTGAAGAGATTGGTACCATAAAACTTACTGTTACAATTTGTTTTGGGTCAAATTGAAATTTGACTAGATCATTCCTGGTGTGAGTGCGCTAGTTTCACACGTCGTCGTGATGGTTTTGCTTTGAAATATTATGTTAGGGCTTTAACAAATTTATAAAAGAGTTATTTTTACAAAGAGTTACAGTGTTCTTAGGTGTCTGCGGTTCCTTTCATCTCCACCATAACCCTCCGAAACTAGAGGAGAGCTCTGGTAGTCGTCTTCAGGGACCCTCCCCGTCTGGGCCCGGGGTAGAATAGGCCCAGAGCATGGCTCTGCTAATCGTAAAAGGCGATTCAAGAGAAAAAGTCCACCTCGCAAACATCAGCTAGAAAGAGCGGAATATCTAACTCCCCGAAACTAGAGGCGAGCTTTGGCAATCGTCGCCGGGGACCTTGCCCCCTTCCCTTGACGACCCCCCGGCGACGATGACAACGACACAACGAACGATGACAAAGACGATGACGACCGCGACGTGAGAAACCCCCCTTCCACCCCTTACCAGTGGCTGGTTCTGACCAGCATGGGCCCCTCCTCCCCCCACCCCCCTTAGGCTAGAGTGGTGCATTATGACCTAACGGTTGACGCGTCCTTAATCCAAATAAACCAAACCCAACATACCCTTGACGACCTCACCGATACGACGACCACGACAGCATGAACGATGACAAAGACGATGACGACCACGGGGTTATAACACCCCCCCCTTCAGATTTTCTCCCACTACCCGTGGCTAAATTCTGACGAGCAAGGGATCTTCCTCCTAACATCCCAGGTCCCATTATGATCTAACGGTTGCCGCGCACATGTGACGCGCCCCTCTTCAGAATGTGTTCACGTCAACATTTGCTACAAGATATTCATTTGTATTTGGCCCCGGGGTAGAATAGATTTGGACCAGAGCATGGCTCAACTTTGGTCTTTTAATAGGATTTGATGACATCGTTGTGCCTCATTCCTCATGTAAGCCTATGCTGTTCTGGCTAAAAATTTTAAATGCAATTGAATAACATTCTTAAATTTGGGCTGCAGAAATTCCAAGTGATTCTATGCCTAAGGAACAGTATTGAAATATGTTCTACTATGAAATTTTT
>JAMZAV010009961.1:0-24492 GCA_024449915.1 Sweltsa coloradensis
TGCCTTAAAAGTTAACTTATACTTATGGCCTACACAAAAGGATCGCGCTCCTTAAATGTACAGAAAATGGACTCGTTAATTTTAAAAGTTCCTTCCCCAAGTATGCCACTTAGGCCTCTTAACTACATTATCACTCCACCCTCACATCCTTGAGGATGTACTTAACTGCATCATAATAGGCCGAGTCACCAATCCGTAGCAGTAATTTTAATTTTTTAGCCTATTGTTAATATTTAAGAACTTGATACTGGGCGCGTTGGGCAGTTTCCCTTGACGGTGATGATTGCCTGGCGCATCGAAGAGAGATGTGTCATGTTGGAGGCCGAAATTCTGTCCGGAAGTGCCATGTCAACGTTAAATTTCGGAAAATTCAAACTTGCCGGTCAGGTCGCATAACCATTTGAAAGGCTCGCTGCCATTGGCGTAGCCGAGTCAAGGAAACCTCTCCTTCGACCAATTAAAGTAGACACGTGGTTCTAGAAAGAGGGCAATTACACCTGAAATACCACTACTAATTGATGTAGGCGAGCTTAGAATAGCATCTGGATTGTTGGTGTGCATTGTAGATCTGAATAGTAGATTGGCACTGTTTTTAAAATCGCTTCTCATGTGGATGTGACTTAATTATACTTATGAGTAAGGAAATCAAAGTCGGCCACACTTTCAGAGCTCCCGGTCCTGGTCCATCCCTTTCCTCCCGGGGAGACATGTTACTGGAATCAAGGGCATCACGGGGGTCCAGGCCCAACCCGCTACATCGATTGCAACCCCTCCCCTCCGCCACTAAATCTGTCCGTGGCCCACTCTCTGAAATGCACCCTCATAAGTAACCCCCCCCCCCCCCTCAACTAAAGCGATAATCTGATGTTGGGAACTTCTCTGTATTCGCCTTTAAAAGAAAACGACACGCGCCAAGCGGTGAAACGGCAAAACGCTCAGATGTGGTCGCTCCGGAGGTGGGTGTGGCGCTTGCGTTTAAAACTACACGGCGCGGCGAAGTTTTCGTGAAAGATAATGTCAAATAGTGAACGATATTGTTGTGTTCTGAGTTGCATATAAGGCAAAGCCACTAAGCCAACCATTATAGACGGCACAATTATACCAAAGAAGATGGCATATCAATAAATAAAGTAAGATCTAGGTTCCTAAAGTTTTCTGAGAATACAGGCCTGATTCTAAGTAAATTCCGAAGATGGGCATTTACTTTATATTATTTCTAGCTGACGGTGTAATAAAAGTGGTTTAGGCCTCAAGGTTTATAAACAAACAGTAAGTATTTCGATTTTAGAACACGAAACAATAATATTGTAGGTATGGATTGTAATCAGAATAACAATAATAATTCGCACTTTTTCAGTAAAGAATACATACTATGTGTTATAGCAAAGTAAAGCTTTATTCCACGGATGATAAAACTAAAAACTCAGTAACTCGCTGAAAGGTGTATTCAATTGTTTTATTAAAGGGTTCAGTAATTTACAATATCGATGGTGGTAGTTCAAACATCCCATTGCCGTTCACGTGAGACACATAATTGAAAGGTCGACGAGTTGATTCCCACCATCAGAAATCTTCACTGAACGTTTTACCTAAGGTTTACTCAGTAAAAAGTGAATGCTGGATCAGTCACATTTAAATATCCTTTGTATACATTTCCTCCCAAATATACTCACACGACCATGTATAGGGCTTACGTAGTTAGACTAGGAAAACGCTTAAGTCCCGACGCGTTGATGGATGAGCTTTTTTTGTAAGTTTTTAAATTGCGTGGGACCACTTTTCCTTTGCAAGTGCTTTGTGAATGCATTGTAGGTGATTGTTGTTGTCAATTTACTATTGTTACCTGTTAATTGTTATTATTATCCTCAAAAAAAACCATATTAAAACCTTTATTCCATAGATTCTAGCAAACTTTTTTCAAATTTTTTGTTTCGGAAAGCAATACATCACCATTACCTTAATATCCATGCAAAATATGAACGTTGTAGCCCCACCCGTCTAGTCAGAATCGGACCTAATGTCACAAAAATATCTCACTAAAAATCGAAAAAAAAACCGTTAAAGTACGATATTCATGAAAAAATTTCTTCGATTGTACCCAAAAACGTGGCAAGTCTAAGTTCAGAGATTTCGAAGGTCTCCACAAAATTTAATTGCAATTGGAGTATCGGTTTAGCCGGAATCGTGCTAACAAACACACAAAATACAAACAGAAAAAACAAGAAAAACGAAAAAAAAAAACGTTTAAATTGCGATTTTCATGAGAAAATAATTTTTCGATTGCGTTAAAAATAAGTGGCAGATCTAAGTTTAAAGATTTCAAAGGTCCCCCTGAAATTCATTGCAATTGGAGTATCGGTTTAGCCGGAATCGTGTTAACAAACACACAAAAATACAAACAAAAACAAAAAAATGAAAAATCGTAAAATTGCGATTTCCATGAGTAATAATTTTTTGATCGATTTTTCGTACGTGGCAGTTCTAAGTTTAAAGATTTTGATGGTCTCCATAAAATTTCATCGCAATTGGAGTTTCGGTTTAGCCGGAATCGTGTTAACAAACACAAAAAAACAGGAAAAAAATAAAAAAAGGAAGAAAAAAAAACATAAAGGATTTTTCTCTCTAGTGTAGTGAAATAAAATCTTCGCTTCGCTCGCTTTCGCTCGCTACGCTCGCTACGCTCATCCAGCAACAGAAGACAAACAAGTTTGTCCCCTTGGCAGTTGGGACATTTAATTCCTGCGAAACGAAATATAAGATGTTTTACAATTAACGTGTAGCAAACCTGCTTATTTAGTTACAATACAAAATAAAATGCAGAGAAATATACTTATAAAAAATTGTGTTGGGGCAAGAGATGAATGGGTGATACATGAAGATGAAAATGAAACACTGGAGTGAATGAGGACCATGTTAAAGATAACAAATGAGTGGACTGTAAATGAAGGCCCTGGTTCAGCGATCCACGGACACAATAACACACACTTTGAATGGCAAATCACAAGTAAAAACACTGAATTTATTAATAACTTATCGAAAGTAAACAGAGAATAACACTAGACCATTCGAATGGCCGATGCAGTAAGTAATTTCAGTGTGATGATAAACATTGTTGAAAACAAAGAAACATAGCGTCCTTTTCAACACCAAGAAATTGATACAAAAGTATTAGGATGGCGGTGAGCAATAAACAATGACGTTAAAGTGCACAAATAGTACCAGGATGGCTGTGAACAACAAGGCAGTGCAAGTGTTGCATAAACATACTGGGGCACAAAAAATGAATATTTTTTAAGAAAGGAAACATTGAAAACATTTTAAAGTTGGAAGTGGGCACAATTTCACTATTGGGCGTTTGTAATGTCCTCGAGAAGTCTCGATTGTGACCACCCGAACCTTTCCATCGTCGCCATGATGTAGAGGCGGTGATTACAGCAAGCTGCCACTGGAGAGGAGATAGGTTGTCTTCCTTCACCAGGACCACTGTGCCTTCTAGAAGATTTGGACTACAACTAGACCACTTCTGTCGTTATGTTGCAAAGAGTGTGGATAATCACTTGACCATTTCCTCCAGATGAGCTGCATGGAGTGTTGAAGTTGCTTCCATCTATTCAAACATATGAATTGATTTGTCAGTAAAGTTGGGTTCTGGTATAGCGGTGATTGCCTCGCCGATTAGAAAATGACCTGGACTAAGATAAGATATATCATTAGGATCATTGTTAAGGCAATGAGTGGGCGTGAGTTTAAGCAAGCTTCAATCTGTGTAAGTAAAGTTACCATTTGTTCAAACGTGAGAGAGTTATTTCCAATACCCTCTTGAGATGGTATTTCAAGGATTTAACGGCAGCCTCCCATAAACCTCCGAAGTGTGGAGAACGAGGAGGTATGAAAAACCAGTTACAATTCGACAGAGCTATGGTTTTTCAGAGTATCTTGATGTAACTTCGATTTTAACAACTTGTTAAGGTCAACAAGCTGGTGATTGGCACCAACAAAGTTTGATCCGTTGTCGCTATAAATGTTTGAACATTTACCTCGCCGTGATGTGAATCGTTTTAAAGCAGCAATGAATGCCTCGGTAGTCATATCACTGACTAATTCAATGTGGACGGCCTTTGAAGCTAGACACACAAAAATAGCAATGTATGCCTTCAATTTAACTTTGCTACGTGTAGATCCTTGTTTTACGAAAAAAAACGGGTCCTGCGTAATCGACTCCTGTGTTTAGAAAGGGGCGAGCTGGTTGTATTCTAGGAGCTGGAAGTTCTCCCATGAGTTGCTGCGTTACAGATGTCTTCAATTTGTAGCACGGCAAACACTGATGCAATGTCGATCTCAGGATACTTCTTATGGATGGTATCCAGTAATGTTGTCGAAGTGATGACGTCAACATTTGTGCTGAAGCATGTAACAGTCGTAAGTGTTCATTCATAATGAGCATTTTAGTGAGATGATGCTGTGGTGGCATTATGATTTGATGTTTTGACTCAAATGGCAGTAATGATTTTCGGAGTCTACCTCCTACTCTTAAGATGCCTTCACTATCCAAAAATGGATAAGATTTTTGATGTTGCTTTTGTTATGAACTTCCTTTGATGCTAACAAAGCTGTATGTCTGACGCATAAGCTTCACTTTGGCGCTATTTTGATGCATACTTTAAGTGAGTTTTTGCAGCTCTGCGGCAGATAGTACGGAGTAGTTTCTCTCCGCAGATGGCTTGCGAGCGTTGTAGCAAAAACGAAGACAGTGTGCCGTTACACGTTGTTGTTTGATTAGTTTTGAGAACTTGCAGATAATGCCATCTTCTTGCTTGGTGGCAGTGAGTGTGGTAACAGTAGCCTTTTGTTCCGGCATGTCTTCAATTGAAATTGACTGCACTTTGGAAACTGGCCACAATAATGAATCTAGTGACAACCATTGTGGACCGTGCCACCATAAGTCACAAGTGGCAAGAGTTTCTGCAGAAGTTTCTCTTGATATAAGGTCTGCTGGATTTTGTGCTGATGCGACGTGTTGCCATTTTGCATTTGCAGTGAGTTCTTGTATTTCTGTGACTCTGTTTGCAATGAATGTTTTCCATTTGTGTGGATGAGCCTTGATCCATGCATAAACTATTGTAGAATCTGTCCAGAGAAAACTAGAACCAATGTCAAGACGTAGAGATTCCACTGTCTTTTTGAACAATTTGGCGAGTAGAAGTGCACCGCATAATTCCAAGCGTGGAATCGAAATTCTTTTCAAAGGTGCGACCTTTGACTTAGAGCAAAGTAAATGGTTTACAGTTTGACCTTCTGAGTAAGTGGATCGGAGATATATGCAAGCTCCGAAAGCTCTTTCGGAAGCATCGGAGAATCCGTGAAGTTGAATGTCAGAAATGATTCCTGTGACTAGAACTAGTCGTTGAACCTTTATGGTGCTTATGGTAGGGAAGTTGATTGTAGATACTCTTCCAATGATTATTCAGGGGGTTGGGTAAAAGATCATCCAGTCTAGCTTTTCTAGCCAAAGGTGCTGTAGAAATATCTTGTAGTTAATGACAATGGGACTTTATAATCCCAGTGGATCGAAAATAGTAGATACGATCGATAGCACTTTACGTTTGGTAGAGTTAGTAGCTTGCTGTGGCTGAGAGTCGAAGAATCGATCATTATCTGAAAGTGATCAGAAGCAGGGTGCCATAGCAAGCCTAGAGTTTTCACAGACTCATCTTGTTCCAACTGGAGTGGAAGATTAGTTTCACGATCTTCTTCTGGAACAGCCTCCAAAAGAGCCGAATGGTTTGAACACCACTTACGTAGTGGGAACCTCCACTGGTAAAGCAGAGATCGCAAATCTTGCTGGAGTTGTAGAGCATCATCCAGATTATCTGAACCTGATAGACAGTCGTCTACGTAGAAATCGTTTTTTAAAACAAAAGATGCGCTGGGATATCTTTCAGCTTCCAGGTCTGCTAAGTGATGTAGGCATCGTGTAGCTAGAAATGATGCTGTTTTTTTGCCGTATGTTACTGTAGTTAGTTGGTATTCCTGAACAGGTTCATCCATGGATTCTCTCCATAATATGTTTTGTAAGTTACAATCGCTAGGATGCATTCGTATTTGTCTGTACATCTTAGCAATGTCGGCAGTGAATGCTATTAGATGTATTCTGAACCGTAAGATAATGGGGTATATGCAAGAAGTTCAAAAATGCTAATTAATGGGTGTTTCCTGATGTTCTTTTAATTCTAAACACAAAAAAATTGGTTAGAACGTTTGAAAAAAATGTATTCTATAAGAAAACTGTGTTTGAAAATGCGTATTTTTCAAATGCCGCCGTGGCAACCGATAACGCGCTCTGATTGGTCGTGACGTCACCCGCCATGTAAGAAGCACGTAGAGGCAGTGGACTTGCTTGGTTGACGCGCAACTCCAATACGCAGGCCTACCTGACAGAATGGATTTAAGGAAGGCAGAGGCTAATAATATTAATTAACCAGAAATCTCTGATTCTAATAGGTAAATGAGTAATTAATTAACCATACTTCACTGCCATTCGATGATAACGTACAAACCTACCCATAATTAACTTTCCTTTCCCGCAAAACCTCCGTGCGCGAAACCACCGTAAGAACAGCTATCTAGGCCTAGGATTTTCAATATAGGTTTGGCTATTCGACGCCTAGAAGGGCAATATATACAAGAAAATATATTCATGTTTTTTATACAGTAAGACACAATGAGTAATTTATCACAATACAATGCCACAAATTAATAACTAATATAACGTACCAAAAAAATACGTTTTCCCGTGCATAACCCCCGAGATTGTACGCCTATAGGCCGGGCATATAGCTCGGCTTAAAATTAAAAGTTAATTTTTCCCGCACGTAATTTATACAGTAAGACACATGAGTAATTTATCATAATATATGCCACCACTAATTAATAACAAATTATAACGTACCAAAAAGATACGTTTTCCCGGGGGCATCCCCCGAGATTGTAGGCCTAATAGGCCGGCATATAGCTCGGCCTACAATAAAAAGTTAATTTTGCCTTTTGTAGATTAGAAAATGATTTTAAAAGCTCACGGACATTAATATTAGCATAAGAGTTTTGGCAACCACAACCCATGCTTATTTACCACCGTGAGGTTAGCCGCTTTTCAGGATTTTCATTTTATTTTAGGATGGCTATTCGACGCCAAGGGAAGGTAATGCATACAAGAATACATATTTTTGTAGCTTATACAGTAAATAAATTAGTAACTTATCATAATAAAATGCCACCTCAAATTTAAAAACGAATATAATGTGTAAAAAAAAAAAAAAAACAGTGCGAAACCCCCGAGATTATTGACCTATAGGCCGGGCATATAGTTCGGCCTACAATCTAAAAGTTCGTTTTGGCAGCCACATTCCCTATTATCATTCATTACTATGTTACTATGTCAATTTACGTCTCAAATCTTTGGGAACACTTAAATACAGCTTATTTAGCGTAGCTACACAATGGCTAGTGCATAAAGGAACAACACAATACTTTATAATTCGATATTCATTGCTGATTGCCGCAAAAGCGGGGCCCCTGTGCGTGTTATCCCATGCGTCCGCTGGTAGCCTACAGGCCCGGGTTTTCGCTAAATAGCCAAACAAGCCCCACAACAAATTAAAACAAAAAAAACTACTTTATTTTATCCAAAATTGAAAAACAATCAACAAATTTACTGTCACTCAAAGTAAAACAGCTTTTTGAGAAAAACAAATTACCAACCTTAGAAGAGTGCGCCGGTCTAGCTCAAGTCAGTAGTCTTGCCAACTGCTGAAGTTTAATTTAAAAAATAAACTGAAATAAAATATTGAGTGGGACAGACAGACAACGAAAGGTTAACACAAATTAACAAAACCAGTTTCAAATACAATTATAATGAATCAATCAAGTTATGTTACATTTACAATTACAAAAACATGTTATCAAATTCTCAAAAGTTCCCAATAATAAAAGTTTCTCATTAATAAAAAGTTCTCAGTAATAAAAAAGTTACCCAGCCCATTTATAAAAGTTTCGTTCGTAGATAGCAAGTTTGTTTTACCGTGTTATCGCGATTCGTAGATTTGTAGATATTGACCAGGTCCAGGGGTCAAGTTCTCGCCCACGTTCCAAGTTCCAAATTCTCGCCCAAGTTCTCGCCCACGTTCGTTCCAAGTTCCAAAATCCAAACGATCGAAGTTCCAAATTCTCGCCCAAGTTCCAAATTCCAAAAGATCCGAGAAAATCTCCAAGTCCAAGACGTTCCAAGTTCCAGACGTTCCCTCGTATCCTGGTTGATCTGCTCCAACCCGGACGTGAAGTCTCCTCGGGGAGACCAAGTAATTGTGTCTGAAGAAATCAGCCTTCTCTGCTCGCGTTTGTTTCGACTGATGATTTTGTGACGTAGTCCACGGAAATTGAGTGTTGTAATTGGTTTAGTCTATTACGCCCTGGTGATTAGGCAAAGTGGGGGTATGTTTTCGGTCCCACGGTTCTAAAAACGTGACATAGTTGCATGATGAAACTCAATAGTTTTTTGATACCAAACCATTCAAAAGATGCATAGCAATCACACACAAGTCACCCGGGACTGTCATTCCGTCGGGAGATTATGCACGCACGTGCAAGTTGTGTTGCGCAAATGTTGAGGGAAAGTAATGTTTCCACACTCCAAAAGCTATGTGTGACGTCACTGAATGACCAGAGTTCGGGTGCTCTTCCCATAATTTAGCGCAGTGAACGAGAAAACATTCCAGTCTCACAGATAAGAATTACGACTGTGACATATTTATTTGATTCCTGCACACAGAGTACACGGACAATCGATTACGTAATCACCGCAGCTGGCCATGGCCATGACGACGCGGATACGAAGCACAAACACTAACTTATTATTTATTACGCGTGGCTGATAAATTGTCATAACACAATAAAATGAAATATTATTGGCTGAAATAGTTCATATAATTATTTAAATGTAATTAATTATTAAAAATAATTATACAATTTGAAAGGCGGGAAAAAATTAATATTTAAATATCTTTGAAATTGTCTCATATCAACCAAAGGTTACAATATCCCCTCTGAAGGGCAGAAAAATTGAATGTAGTGAAAATTTTGAATGTTTTTTCACTAATTTTCTTAAATTTAAATTTTACATTATAGTTTTATAAGTATTATTTTATTCACAAGCAGGGTTTTATGTTTTGAATAAAATGAGAGTGTGGTTATTTACCATTGGTTGCAAATAATTTTAGTTTCAATCATAGTTTTTAAAAAAATTACAGTAGTGAATACAGTTTTATCAATGTTTGCATTGATTTTTAGAGAAGTAAATATTGCAACATACATTAGCAATGAAAATAATATGAAACAATTGTTATTTAGGTACATGACACAAAGATACAGGAATATGACATGAAAGAGAAAGGATGGTTGAGGAATACAAGTATAACAGCCATAACCAACACAACACGTCTATTAACTGAACTAATTATGTCTGCTATCTCCCCCCATCCCCTCGAGAAAAATTAAACAATTGAATAAACGTTATCAGTCAGCTACGTGCTGTCGAAAAAATTAAATTATCGATCAATTTTATTTATCAATCAAATTCCGAAGCTTTCGTCAAACCAGATGCCTTCCATCTAACCGCGGGGTTTTCAACTTTGTATCTGCCCCACAAAATTATTCTCAGTCAAAATTATTAATCAAGTTTTAAATTGTTAAATTGCACAATGGAAAATCTTTCCAAAAATCAACAGAAAATTAAGTGTCACAATTTATGTTGCGATCAAAATTATCCAGCTTTGGGTGTTTTTTTAAACATAGGTAAAAAAACAATACAAAAATCAGCTGATAGAAAAAAAAGGTATGATATGATGATACGAAAAGAATATGTAGTACCGTAGTTACTGTCCGGTCTTACAAGGGAAAAACCGCCCGCTCTTCCCCTTTAAAATTAAGTTTAAATTCATAGGTTCGATATGTTCCAGACTAAATTTAAAAAAGTTAACCTGTTAATTTGGTATGCCCACTACTCACTGTACTAAGTTTTCGTTAGACAAAAGAATCTAAATCCATCAAATACCCCAGTAAGAAGTACTGACTCCAAAATTCCGCTTACACGTGTTCCCGTTTTGCTTTGTCAAAAAATTATACTGTGGTCTATTTATTTAAACCTCTCCCACTCACTCGCTCGCTGTTCTATACAGCCCCCCATAAATGTTTAACTCACAGGAAATAAACGCACCAGAACATATCTAATAAAGTATTTACTCGATCAAAAAATTACATCGCTAAATACTTAAAAACGCCATAAAAAAATATATATAACGCAACACAACCTATACAGGAAAACTGTTACAAAAAGGCGTATACATATTACATGCTCACAAATATTACACGATGACAACAAAACAAGTTAATTATGCCCCGATTACTAAAGGTTGATTAATTATAAGGTTGATTAAATAATTGGTTCAGCCAATACGGTCTCCTCTCTTATTGATAAGCACATCTGTAAAAATTGTACCACTAATCCATGTCAGTGTACGGTGTTTTGTATTTAAATGTGAAAAGTTGTTATTGTTGTAACAAATAAGTCCGCCAAAAATTAAAAATTGAAAAACATTTGAACTATCCAGGGTTCAATCCCCCCATCCTCATCTATTTTTCTGTTCAGTATGTTTTAAAAATTATAAAATTTACTGTTGGCTCTATCCAATATCACCAAAAAGTAAAATTTAAATTTTTTTAAAAAATTTATTTTAAAATTTACTAATCCAAAATGTTGTCAAAAACAAAATATGGTAATACAAAAGGTTGCAAAAACAAGGTAACGCCCAATTTCAAGTTTAAATTCACTGTTCAAATATCTCAAAAAAATTTTTTTAAATTGTTTGGGTCAAATTCCACGAAGGTTTGGTTCAAATCCAGAAATACATAAAGTATTATTTTATTATCGAGCTTACTCGAGAAAATTTTTATTTATTTTATTTTAAATCCAATGTCAAATCCAAGGTTGAATTTATTAAAATTATTTGTAAGTTAAACAACTTTCAGTTCAAACATTTCAAATTCAATCCACGTAGTAGTAGGTTCCCGTTTGATTTTATAAAATTCCCAAATTATTTTTTAAAAACACAATAGTTCATATCCCAGTTCAAGTTCAAGGTCACGTTCCATTTACAGTTCAAAGTATGAATTCACGTTAAATTTTAATTTTAAATTCAAAGTGAGGTTATGTTCCAACAAAATTGCAAAAAGTTCCAAGCAAGTTCAAGAAGTTTATTCATAAAATAGTTCAATGTCTCCACGTTTCCAAGTTATGTTTTTATTCAAGAAAATAAAAAATTCACTTCAAGTTCAAATTTCACTATCTCTCAATTCACTATCTCTCAGTTCACTATCATCTCTCACTGTCCTATCCCTCACATTGCTAACGTTAAATACTAGATTATTGTGACTCCCGAGTTAATAACTTCTATTATTTCCACTTCAACTTTACTTAATTCTAAGTTCGCATCACCTAGACCACCAAAACTTCAACTTAACCAACATCGTTCCTAACGACCACATAAAAACACCCCCATAAAATTCAACTTAACCAACATCGTTCCTAACGACCACCATAAAACACCCCCTAAAATTCAACTTAACCAACATCGCCACTTACGTCCACATAAAATTCAACTTTACCAACTTCATCACTTACGTTCACATTAACTACCACATTATTATTATTAAACATTAACTCGAGACCACCTTTCAATCTAGTATTTAACTTCACCCCCTATCATCATCTAACACTCCACTATCTGTTTCTGTTTCACTTCTCTCTAGCCTTACTTTATTTCACTGAAGCTCTCAAATTTACTATTTATATTAGTTTTTTATTTTTAAATTTTACATGTTTAAATTTAGTTTTTAAAATAAGTTGGTTGTCAAATTTAAATTAAATTCAACTTCAGAGTTCCAAGTTCACTTTCAACGTTTCAACATTTCCACTACAATTTAAAATCTACTTTTATACAAGTCCAAACTAGGTTTAAATTATTTTAGTATAAAAAGTAAGTTTATTTTTAATGTTTGAAAAACAAATCCAATATTAGCTAATTTTAACTTCAAAAGTTTTTTAAAGTTATAAAAATGTGAGGTTATATTTTGTTTTTGGGGGTGACACACAAGTTGAGTGTGACAAAACAAGTTGTGTGTTGACAATGCACAAGTTTAGTGTGACAACCTAAGTTGTGTGTGATGCATCTTAGAAGTGTTCCCCTTTAAATTGTGCTATAAATGTTCCTCTTTAAGTTGTAAGTAAAGTAAAGTCATTAATTTTTATTGCTTCTCGCAGCTAGAGTGTCTATCTGTCTGTGGAGGCTGGCCACCATGCATCCATTGTTTATGTTATTTTAAGTCAAGGTCAAGTTTTATAACAGCTGGTTGAAATCTATTCCATACTCTTTCTATTTTTATAAACTGTTAGGTTTTAAAATTTTGTAATTTTTAATTTAGGCCCCACTGTGTTTTTCTACTGGTGGGTTTTAATCCCCTCAAAGCTCCTTGTCACTTCTGTTCTCTATCCATTCTGGTTTCAAATTCAAGATTTATTTTTATTTTAGTCCACATTAAAATAAATTTCAAAGTTATTATTTAAAATTCACAATTTATTTTAATAGCAGTCAAATTTAGTTTATAAAATTTTTGGGTTTTTAAGTTTATGTTATTTGAAGTACATATTTTTAATTTATGAAAAGCAAGTTTTAGTTTATGTTTGTGTTAGGCTTTGTGTACCCTGTGTTGACACCTGGTGTCCTAACCTCCTACCGATCTACATTTTAAAACATTTTAATTTTAGAATTCTTCCCTTTTTCACTCTCATACTTTCTGATTTTTGCTGAAGGCTTATTTTTCCAACGCTCCCTTCTCTTGTATAGTTCATAAGTTTTTCAATTTTCCCAAAACCCTCTGTCATTGATTTTAATCTTATCTCTCTGTTTTATAAAGTCCCATTTATCCTGACCAAAATATTTTAAGTTTACGTTACGCTTATTTTTATTTAAAGTTTGTTTAAAGCATTAAGTAGGCCTCAATCCCCTCATCCTCACTATCAAAAACTCATTTCTCACTGGCTCGATTCTCACTCCATTATCGTCAAATACTAAATTATTTATGTATTCCGGTTTAAAAATTTTTTTTATTTCCACTTTAACTTTATTATTATTATTTTTAACACAAGTTTCACCTTCTCCACTTTCATTTTTAGGTTCTTCGTCTTCTCTCATATCAACGTCACTTCTACGTAGATTTACATTATCAACGTCACTTCCACTATCAACTTTAACTTTTTTTTTCTCTTTATCACTTAAAGTTTTTACTTACATCACTTACGTCACAACTAAATTCAAAATTTATTAAAATCGGTTTCTCCCCTTATCAACATCGTTACTAACTGTCATATTGTTAGCCCTATCTCGCCCTACACTTTCACTATCCGCATCACTTACACTAAGGTTTAACTCAACGATTCATTATTATTATTATTAATTAACCCGAAACCTCAACATCTCTAGTATTTCCAATAAAACCCAAAATTTTTATCATCACACGCTTCAAAATCTATTTCTGTTTCGTCTCTCTCTACGCCTACTTTATCCGCTTTCCCAAATTTTTATTCACGTTCTAGTTCTGCTCTACGTTCCTCGTTTCTTTTATCAATTTTTCCACTCAGCTCGGTTATTATTTTATTTATGTCGGTTCTTAAGTCAGTAATGTCTGATTTCATTTGGTTTTGTTTCCCTCATCGATCTTTGAGTTTTTTCCCACGATATTTGCATTTATTCCGACGATATCTGCTTTCAGTTCTAGCCTTTGTCCTAGATTATCTTTCTTTGAGTTCTGCTTTGAGATCTGCGTTTCCCTTATCTATGTTGTTTCATAAGTAAAGTTACCATTAAATTGTCTTTTACTTCGCTAGACTCACTGTGTTTTTTGGTTAATGCCCGTAGTACCTTGTAGAAGTAGTCCTAGGTCCAGGCTTAGGTGTGATCTCGTTAGGCCTTGTGATTTCCATCACTGGCTAGGAGATTCTAGGCCTAGGTGAGTTTGGATTCAGCAAGTGGGTTTCCAGGGTTTGTGAGTGGGGTTGTGGACCTCTGGAGCCTCCATGATCTCAGTTGTCGTGTCACTAGTAACATTGAATTCTACATTAGTATCACTCTCAGAACAATAACCTTCCTTGTCGTCCTTTTCACTCATTTTTGATTTTAATTATTCAGTTTTCAAAATAAAATTTTAGGTTAAAGTTGGCAAGCACCACGTTTTTATTATTTATTAAGTTATTTATTATTAATCTCGGTAGTGGTAAAAGAATCAAGCCGCACAGTTTGGGGCGCCATGTCGCTAAATAGCCCTTCCCACAAGCCCCACGTTGGGCGCCAATGTCGCTAAATAGCCAAACAAGCCCCACAACAAATTAAAACAATAAACAATTACTTTATTTTATCCAAAATTGAAAAACAATCAAAACAAAAATTCACTGTCACTCAAAGTCAAACAGCTGTTTTAGAAAAACAAATTACCAACCTTAGAAGAGTGGGGCCGGTCTAGCTCAAGTCAGTAGTCTTGCCAACTGCTGAAGTTTAATGTAAAAAATAAACTGAAATAAAATATTGAGTGGGACAGACAGACAACGAAAGGTTTACACAAATTAACAAAACCAGTTTCAAAATACAATTATAAGAATCAAATAGTTATGTTACATTTACAATTACAAAACATGTTTTCAAATTCTCAAAAGTTCCCAATAATAAAAGTTCTCATTAATAAAAAGTTCCAGTAATAAAAAAGTTAGCCAGCCATTTTATAAAAGTTCGTTCGTAGATAGCAAGTTTGTTTTACCGTGTTTTTCGCGATTCGTAAGATTTGTAGATATTGACCAGGGCCAGGGGGCAAGTTCTCGCCCACGTTTTCCCAAATTCCAAATTCTCGCCCAAGTTCTCGCCCACGTTCGTTCCAAGTTCCCAAATCCAAACGATCGAAGTTCCAAATTCTCGCCCAAGTCCAAATTCCAAAAAATCCGAGAAAATCTCCAAGTCCAAGACCCTTCCAAGTTCCAGACGTTCCCTCGTATCCTGGTTGATCTGCTCCACCCGGACGTGAAGTCTCCTCGAGAGACCAAGTAAGTGTGTCTGAAGAAATCGCCTTCTCTGCTCGCGTTTGTTTCGACTGATGATTTTGTGACGTAGTCACGGAAATTGAGTGTTGTAATTGGCTTAGTCTATTACGCCCTGGTGAATTTGGCAGAAGTGGGGGTATGTTTTCGGTCCCACGGTTCTAAAAACGTGACGTAGTTGCATGATGAAACTCAGATAGTTTATTGATACCACCATTCAAAAGATGCATAGCAATCACACACAAGTCACCCGGGACTGTCATTCCGTCGGGAGATTTATGCACGCACGTGCAAGTTGTGTTGCGCAAATGTTGATGAAAGTAATGTTTCCACACTCCACAAGCTATGTGTGACGTCACTGAATGACCAGAGTTCGGGTGCTCTTGCCGATAATGTAGCGAAAGTGAACGAGAAAACATTCCAGTCTCACAGATAAGATTACGACTGTGACATATTTATTTGATTCCTGCACACAGAGTACACGGACATCGATTACGTAATCACCGCAGCTGGCCATGGCCATGACGACGCGGATACGAAGCACAAACACTACTTATTATTTATTACGCGTGGCTGATAAATTGTCATAACACAATAAAATGAAATATTATTGGCTGAAATAGTTCATGTAATTATTTAAATGTAATTAATTATTCAAAATAATTATACAATTTGAAAGGCGGGAACAAATTAATATTTAAATATCTTTGAAATTGTCTCATATCAGACCAAAAGGTTACAACGTCACAAAAATGGCGCGCGACCAGGTGCGTTTCAAAACACTAATTTGACCAAGAAAACTAAAAACAATATTACGGCCAAACTAATGAATGTAGAGATCTAAATTTTGTTTGGTGTTCTATAGGGTGTTAGTGGCTATCGAAAAAATACACTTACAGAATTTGTGCAAATAGCCTATTGAGCATATATCGTCTTGTATTGTGGGACCGAGTTGCAATAAATCGTTTATTGACTGTCCAGTGCTGGATTTTGCTGACCCATGGAAAACAACACGTATGTGAGTAGTAGTAGATTCCTTGAAAACTGCATGATGTGGCAGGTAGTAGCACTTATCAGATGTGTCGACAGCGTTGTCGACTCGTTGCATGTGTCCAAGTTCACGATATTCTCGTAGAAAAGAATTGTATTCTTCTCTGGCATTGATATTCGCCTTAAGACGACGTTCTAACTGCTGCAGTCGTCGCAGCCCTTGGAATCTGGAATCACCTAGTTCACTCCTGTTTTCCTTAAGCGGGAGACGAACAATGAATTTCCCTTCGGAGTTACGGGTTGTATTGTTTAAGAAATGTGTTTCACATTGTTTTTCTTCTTTAGTGGCGATAAGTTTTGGGATTTCTTCTATTTCCCAAAAGCGCTTGAGTTGATGATCAATGGTTTCATTACTAATGAATAAACTGTGTGTGGGTAGCGGAGAGTGATCAGTAGTCGAAACTGGCATCCTTCCACCGATGATCCAACCAAGCTTCGTATCTTGAAATGTGGGAAACCCTGGACGAGATAGTGAATTCTGTCGGAGAAAATCGTTTGTAAAGTTCTGCGCCGATCAGCAGTTCGACTTCACCTGTTGATCGAATTCGGAATCTGCTAGTTGAATATCACGAGGAATGTTCCAAGTGCTGTAGTCCAATCGGAGACGACGGTAGGCTGCCAGTGTTTTTTGCAGAATAAAAAAATTTCAAATGTGAAAATAAATCAGTAACCATAGATTTGACTGATATGTTGACACTGTGCGTAGTTGTCGATGTGTGTTGTTAACACCTTGTATGGATGTATGATTGACTTCCTTTTTTAATGCAAGTTTATTAGCTAAGTCAAGTGTGATGAATGATGCTTGGCTTGCTGAATCCAGTAATGCTCGACATTTGATTAAGTTACGAAACTTATCCTGAACGTATACCTGAGCTGTGGCCAATAATACTTGTTGAATAGGCTTTGTCTTGTACGAACAGTAAGAACCTGTATCGTATTATTTTCCGAGTGAATAGTACTAGGATGGCTAGTTTTGGGCACTGAATTATATTTGTGCTGACGTTGTCGCTGCATCTGACCTTGATGAGTAGAACCTATCTGTAGAATCGGGGAAGTAAGTGCTGTGCATAGAACCACACTTGCAGTAGCTACAGCTTTGCATGCATTGGCTTGATGATTGGTAGCAAAACAATTTGCACAAGCATTTTTAGATTTGATTACTTTGCCACCTGTCAGACAATGGCAGATTACGAAATGATTACAATTGTACAAATAATGGTCATTGTTACAATGCAAACACTTATTGGTCTTTGTGGAAACATCGTATGCTTAGACTGGTAAGTATCTTTAGTAGACTTGTTTATTTTAGTTTGAGAATTGTCAGACTTGGTCTGAGTAAGCTCGAATGTCTGTGACCTCTTGTCAAGGAAATCGCATAATTCCTTAAGTGAAGGAACTCTGAGTCTGCATGTTGTGTTGTTTAAAAAAATTCCCGCCTGGTGTGTATGTCTAATCTGCCAAGGGTAAGTTGAATAAGTAAGAGTTCGTGAATTTCAACACTCAGATTGAGAGCCTTGATAGCATTTAGATTGTTTGTTACTTTCGTTAACTAATTGGCGAAGATCGTGACCCGAGTTTGCCACACATGTGCAGATCGAGAAGAGCATTGATGTGTTTCTGAGTATTAATTTTTTGTTTTCATATCTTTTTAGAATCAATTTCCATGCTATGGTATGTTAGCAGACGAAAGGACAAAATTCTTGATTAAATGTAGCGGATCATTACGTAATGAAGACAACAGATAATGGAATTTGTGAATGTCTGTAAGAGAAGTATTCTCATGTATGAGCGCGACGTAGGTGTCTTTAAATTTGTGACCAAAGACTGTAATCACCTGAAAATTTGTGGTAAATTTATACCAGGAAGTTGATCAGATTGTTGTTATGAGTGCTAAAAGCGACCCGTTGCCAGAACCATGACTTGATGGTGTATCAATAGGTACCATGGGTGGCGTGAGTATGTCATTAGATTTAGCATAAGCCTCAAAGTATAAAGTTTCAAAATCTGTTCTGTAGGTTCATGATTCGAATCATCATTTGTGTCTTCTATTTCAAGACGTGATTGTATTTCCTCAAACTGATCCCAAATAGAAATAAGATTTTTCTGACCTAACTCTGATTGCACTCAGATTTGAGTATTTATTGACATCGTTTATAAACGTGTGTATGGGGTGTAAGCCGAGCTTGATTATTCCACGACTTTTAAATTTAAATCACTTCTCTCTTGCGCTTGCATGATGGAAGTTATTGAAGATCAATGAAAAGTATAGTAATAGTCTAATATGAAGGTACAGCAGATAGCTCATCTAAATTGTGATGATGTTGCCACTGGAAGACACGCGTCCGCCACTGGGTTTTGAAGATGTCCTGATGACGCCGTACTTCAGCTGCTGCTGGGCCCGTGAGAAGACTCTTGCTACGGTCGGTAGGCCTAGACGTTCAAACTGCGTGTGAAGTCGCGACGAAACGATTACTTGCGAAAGCGATTAAAGTTTTCCACGTGGAACCATGTTGATTGTATAGGGCCCCGGAGGGGACCAAAATGTTGGGGCAAGAGATGAATGGGTGATACATGAAGATGAAAATGAAACTCTGGAGTGAATGGAGGACCATGTAAAAGAAACAAATGCGGGACTGAAATGAAGGCCCTGGTTCAGCGATCCACGGACACAATAACACACACTTTGAATGGCAAATCACAAGTAAAAACACTGAATTTATTAATAACTTATCGAAAGTGAACAGAGAATAACACTAGCCATACGAATGGCCGATGCAGTAAGTAATTTCAGTCTGATGATAAACATTGTTGAAATCAAAGAAACATAGCGTCCTTTTCAACACCAAAGAAATTGATACAAAAATATTAGGATGGCGGTGAGCAATAAACAATGAAGTAAAGTGCATAAATAGTACCAGGATGGCTGTGAACAACAAGGCAGTGCAAGTGTTGCATAAACAGTGTTTACCTGACGTCCACTAATTGATTTAATCCTTTTCCACACCATCGTGGAAGAGGTGCTGTAATTTATAGAAGACACATTCTCTTGCCATGACTGCCTCTTACTATGTTTGATAATTCGTCTCGTTTTCGCTCTCTCGTACTTGAAATTGATTAAATTTTCAAATGTAGGAAGTGTACTTAATTTTTTAAAAGCTGCTTTCTTTGCCTTGATGGCCAAAGCGCAATCTTTGTTCCACCAGGGGACGACACGACGACGTGGTTCACCACTAGTCAGTGGTATACTGGCATATGCTGCATCGAGCAAGCATTTACTAACCATATTGACAAGCACGTTGGGTCACGAGAACTAGTAAAGTCCACCTTGAGCAAAGAGACTTCACTAAGTTCTTGGAATTTTCCCAATCGGCTTGCGCAAGTCTCCATCCCTGACCTGGATTGTGTGGCCTTTTGTAGTTTAATACAGACACCTGAATTGGAAAATGATCACTTCCATGTAAATCATCAAGCACATTTAGCTCGAGATCAAGCGATAGCAATGGTGTACACATGACTAAATCTATGGCTGAAAAAGTGCCAGACTGTGACGTGAAATGTGTCATCTGGCCCGTGTTCAACAATGTAACATCATTGGCTGTAGAAAATCTGCTACAACACAACCCCGTTGATCAGAAACTACTACATCTGTATTTTAAGAGAACCCAATCAGTCACAGATATGATCTTTAGTAGCGGACAATTTATTTATCAATGACCAACACAAGAATGTATTATGTGCCTCGTTGCTAGGACGCCTCTAAAGTCAACGTTTACAAATTCCCAAGCCAAAAACTGATGAACTGCAGTCCAAATCAGAAATTAAAAACATTCTGACTACAACGGGAATCAAGCCCGGGACCTTCTACATTGAATGCAGAGCCGCTAGACGAACTTCTTCTTGATACACCGTGAGAGACTAGAGCGCTCAACCGGTTAGGGCATATTGCGCCCCCCTGTGAAGTTAAAAGTTAATACAATAAGTTTATGGGTGTTGACGATTACCTTGTTTTCATATTTTATATATAAAATAAAATCTTTACTTTTTCATCATGCTTCTAGAAAAATGACTACGAAACACGACGGCTTTTTTTGTTTTTGTCGAAAATAATATCTTCGGCCTCAGAGCTATTTATTTACTGCATGTGTCAAATATTTGGCCGTCGGCCAAGACGTGCCGAGTGTGCAATGTCTACGTCACTATTATCGGCTGCGCGCGCATCTACTATTGTTATCATTATTTAATCGTGTGTCGTCACTTACTGTTGCTAGGTAGCGACTTCTGGTTTTCTGCATAATTCATAAAAACAATTATTGTTATTTTCATTCCCGGGAGATCCTAGGGTTGTGATGTCCGAAGAATCCCCGGATATACTTGAAGTAAGGATTGTTCATGGCGGGTGTCGAACACGCGACATCCGGGATACTTCATACATTCAAGGACTACGTGAGAAACTAGGGCGCTTCAACCGGATGCAATATGTTGTGATTTTTATTTAAATTTTGTTTTCTTAGTTCATAACTAAAAAGTGATGGGGTTTATAGTCATGGCAAAAGATTAATTATATGAAATTTATCAAAAATGTAATGTTTTGAAAAAGTTAAATGGTTAAACAAATTACTTCGAATGAGAAATTGAGAAAGTTTGTCGCCCGTAATTATATGATCCAAAATATGGATGGATAAAAAATTCAAATGAACGATTCATGGTTTATCTTAACAGTGGGAGAAGCTATATTTAGATTAATAAAATGGACTTCAACGAGGACTGGATTTTACAGTTATATGGTTCAAGATCTTTACAAGTAACAAAATTATAAATTAATTAAGTTAAAGGGCGCGCATCCGTGAAATGGTAACGCGCAATTGAATGTTTAAACTCACGACCAGACGAACACAAAGTATACGGCGCTCGGGTCAAACTGGAAGTAGAGTTAACACGGTATTGCTTGGGACTCTCACGCTACCGTGTGAATAACACTTTTAAGTAAGAATGGCTGGGGGTAGGTGAATAACCAGGTTATTAGGGTGTTAGGTAACTGATAAGAAGGTTTCTCAACTTCATTTATTGGGAAACACTCCCGTAGGTCCTGATACCCCGCCTGAGTTAGATTGTTTAACTTCTGGATTGATGTCCATATGATAAGGAATGCCGAGGGCTGTTACAGAGGGCTCACGACCAGCATTCGCATTTAACTACTGAAGAAAACCTCGGGGGAAACTTTCAGTCAGGATTGCCGGTGGTGGGATTCGAGCCCGTGACCTCCTCATCAGAGTCTCACACGCTACGTATGACTATCTCTTAGCTCAGAGTTAGGGTGATCTCGGAATTACTTGCGACTCGCACGCTACCTGGTTTAGAATTGAGAGACTAGCGTGCTTTGTAGACAATTTCTCAAAAATAAACTTTTGCACACGTATCTCGTAGATTACATTGAATATTTTTAAGAACTCTCAGTACGACGTGAGAAACCAGGGCGCTTCAAAACCGGTTCGGTCATATTGCGCAGCCTTCGTTATGATCAGTTTAATAAATGAGTTTATGGTGTGTTTGATGATTTTTTTAAATTTTATTTATATAAAAGATAACAAAATCAATTAATGGTGAGATTTTTTTTGGATTTTGTTTATTTGAATTAAGGACGCGTTAACCGTTAGGTCATAATGCACCACTCTAACCAAGAGGGAATTGGGTAGTGGGGCCAATGCTGGTTGGATTTTGTTATTTGAATTAAGGACGCGCCAACCGTTAGGTCATAATGCACCACTCTAGCCTAAGGGGGTGGGGAGGAGGAGCCCATGCTGGTCAGAACAACCAACGGGTAAGGGGAGGAAGGGGGGTTTCTCAACGTCACGGTCGTCATGGTCTTTGTTTATTTATTCGTTGTGTCATTGTCATCGTCGCCGGGGGGTGTCAAGGAAAGGGGGGCAAGGTCCCCAACAACGATTGCCCGAGCTCGCCTCTAGTTTGTGGAGTAAGATACCGCTCTTTCTAGCTGATGATTGTGAGGTGGACTTTTTCTCTTGAATCGCCGGGCCATGCTGGTGGAAACCCGCACGGGTAAAGGGGGAAAGGGGTTCTCACGTCACGGTCGTCAAAGTCTTTGTCATCTTTCGCGGTGCCATTGTCGTCATCGTCGTCGAGGGGTCGTTTAGGGAAGGGCGCAAGGACCCCGACGACAATTGCTAGAGCTCGCCCCTCGTTTCGGGGAGTAAATACTACACTTTACAAGCTGATGTATGCGAGGTGGACTTTTTTTCTTAAATCGCCTCTTACGATTAGGCAGAGCCATGCTCTGGGCCAATTTTCCCCGATTTTTTGGTTTTTTTTGTTATTTGGATTAAGGAGGCGTCAACCGTTAGGTCATAATGCACCACTCTAGCCTAAGGGCGGGGGGGTGAGGAGGAGCTCATGCTGGTCAAAACCAGCCACGGGTAAGGGAAGAAAGGGGGGTTTCTCACGTCGCGGTCGTCATCGTCTTTGTCATCGTTCGTTGTGTAATTGTCATCGTCGCCGGGGGTTCGTCAAGGGAAGGGACCAAGGTTCCCAACGAAGATTGCCAGAGCTCGCCTCTAGGTTCGGGGAGTAATATACTTCCCGCTTAGTAGCTGATGTTTGCGAGGTGGACTTTTTTCTATAATCGCCTTTTACGATTAGCAGAGCCATGCTCTGGGCCAATTTTCCCCGAGCCTAGACGGGGGAACGCGCTCTCTCGTTTTTTTTTTTGGTATATGGTGGGGAGGGACCCTTGCTGTCAGAACCAGCCACGGGAAGGGGTGAGGAAAGGCGGGGGGGGGGGGGGTTATCACGTTGCGGTTGCCATCGACTTTTTCATCGTTTGTTGTGTCATTGTTGTTGTCGTCGTCGTCGGAGGGTCGTCAAGGTGAGGGTAGAGGTTCCCGACACCGAATGCCAGAGCTCGCCTCTAGTTTTGGGTTGTGAAATACTTCTCAAAATACAAGCTGGTGATTGTGAAATGGACTTTGTCTCAGTCCTCGCCTCTTACGATTAGCAGAGCAATGATCTTGGCCAAATTTTACCCCGGGCCCAGGCGGGAATAATTAGCAACGTGTGGTGGGAGGAAACATTGGGGTCAACCGGGTTGGTCGTCTTAGCCTACGTTCAAGATTAAAGCCAATACGCATTAGTTGTCGGCTTGTTATGCCTAAATAGTATCGTTCTATTTGGTTTTAGGAAGCGTCAACCGTTGGGTCGTAATGCACCTCGCTAGCCCAGGGGATATGGGGAGGTCACAAGCATGCTGGACAGAACCAGCCACGGGAAGATTAGGAAAGTGGTTCAGAATATAAAACTTTTTCAAACTGATGCAAGGCCTATGCTGGCTAGACCCAGCCATAGGTGACTCGAGAGAACATACATTCCAGTACAGAAACTGTTTGCCTTCCTTAGCCTAGGCGTACATTGAAGCAAAGCCACCAATCTTTCTATAGAGGCCAGGCCTGCTGGCTGTATACAACGAATTTAAATCTATCAGATACAAATCAACTCTATTTACCTCAGCAGTTTCAACTTATTGTCTTCTATTAAACAGTTCATTATATTGTGTCGATATTCAATATTATCCATGGCTAAATACTCAAACACGTCTGTCTCTGCCGAGCTGCTCTGTGAGGCGTCCATACCGTCGCTTGTCTCGCAGCTTTCAACAATCTAGTGCGCACCGCCGCCTCGACATTTGTGAGAATATTTCCTACGCCCATGCGTCGAAGCACTACTTTCGTTGCGCACCGGAAAGAAATAGTCCTTTATTATTTATTATTTATTTGCAAGTTATTTATATTCTATTAAATTCTTTAATGAGAGATTTTATATAGTAACAAATATCACTAATTTATCCGCAAGTAAGAGAGCAAACCAATAATAAAAGACGTGAGAAACCACGGCGCTTCAACCAGTTAGGTCATATTGAGCCACCTGTGATATTGTTAGTTATAGAAATGAGTTTATGGGTGTGTTTCATGATAATAAAAAAGTAACAAATGAAATTTAGATACGTTATTGAAAATAAAATACAAATTATTTGATTGAATGAATGTTATGAAATGTGTTTTATGTGAATTAAATTTGGTTAAACAGATAACTCCAATTATTGTAAATTTAGAAAGTTTGTCGCCGTTATGTTAAAAGTTCTTCACATGATTAGGAGAGATCACATTGCGTGCAAAAGACAACATATTTGGTACTTCTGCATCAAATTTTACGTAATCAAAGCATTATGTGGGAAAACGGGAAAA
>JAMZAV010009962.1:0-24774 GCA_024449915.1 Sweltsa coloradensis
TAAATTATTTGTGAAAAAGTTTTTTATTTTTTTTTAAAAAAAAATTTTTTTTTTTTAAAAAACCTCTATTTCCACAAAAATATCTCTTTTTTTTTAAATCCCAAGTTGGAAAATGAGATATAATTCCACCCCATTCAAGCGCCCAGAGAGTATCGAAGCCATGCCGGGACTCTTCCCCCAATCGGCTTTTTCTCCTCTTTATTATCTATTTCACTTTCTTCTTCCTGGGGGACCTCATGGACCTTAGTTTTCGACGTTTTTAGTTCTTCCAAAACCACCCCACGGACCAGCCAACCGGGCATAGTTTGATGCTTGGTGTGAGAAGGGGAAATCAGCTGATACTCCAAAAAGCAACACATTAACATGATTTTGTGACGAAAACCGTTGTTTCTACCGAAAATATGTTCGATGTCATTTTTGTAGAAAATTATAAGGGGAATATTTTTGCCATAACAACATTTTGTCTATCTACAACTTTTTGTAGATATTCAATAACTAACACTTTTGGCTGCCATTTTCCAATATGGCGGCCGAAGCTCCAACCCAAATCATGAGGGAGTTTTACTATCTTGTTAAGGAAGGTGTTAAGAGGTCTCTGCAAAATTCAGTTTATTTTTATTTTTTCCTGTAACTCCAATATTTATGTCTTATTTGACAGGACTACAGCTTGAATTTGCATTTCTTTATTACGTCCAACGTCCAACTGGCCTGTCACTGCACCTTATGTGAGTACCAGTACAAAATATGTTTTTGTATTTTAAAAGTTTGCATCGCCCCTGGCCACTCTTTATTCCAAAGCTGTTTCCTCACTAACTGGCAGAAACTCTCTGCGATACCAGTACGCCTTGCAATCTCCGCGTCTATTTTACCATCGGCGGAGATTATGCTGCCCAGGTATTTAAAAATATTTGTCATAACTAGTTCTTCTCCTCTTAGAACAATCGTCCTATATACACTGACCGCTTCCTTTTCCCATAACCATCACTTTTATTATTTTATTTATTTTCATTATCAAGGCTTATCAATATTAAAAAGTATTACAAAATGTACAAATCCGATTTAATGTAAGGTGCGGATAATATTAAGTTTCTATCTCGAAGAAACTCCACAATCGTGCTGATCAAGGGGTGGAAAAAACATGGTTATGGAAAAGAGATAAGGTTGTTTGGACCAAAACATAACAAAAAAACATTGAATAATTTCAATCATTTTAATGAGTGAAATTCGACGTAAACACATTCCATTTTTGAGGGTGGTATAGGGGGCACTAGGGGTGATCGTTCGCTTCCCCGCGGAATATTAATTCTTGTATTTCTATCCATCACCAAGCAAAGTTTCATGTTGGTAACTTACTACTCAGTCCTTGTCGCTAATAGTATTAGGGGTGGTGGTAAAAACATCGGAGTTGCGAAATACGTTTATTGGACCAAAACACGTTGACACATATCAGTGGGACAAATTGAAATGTTCGATATGTTTAAAATACGACCTTAAGCTCATCCTACTGTTAAGGACGGTAGGGGTGAAATATCGTTTGCCTCGCCGTGGATTTTCATAATATTATGCACCTTCGTACCAAATTTCGTGCTAGTAGCTCACTAGGTGCCATCGGTAGTTAGTGCTGGAGTTGCTGGTATAGAGAACAAACACTTTAGGGTGGGGGTGAAATAACGTGGTTGTGGAAAGGAGGGTAGTTTGATTGGACTGTTGTTCAACAAGTTATCACATATGATGTTGTATATTATACAAAGTTGTCACTGCATGAATTCATGCTTCATAGCTTGGTATAAAAAAACATGATTCGATAAAAATGATTTGTTCAGGAACAAAGCCATTGTCGTCAAATTAAAATGCAAAACATTTCTCATAAATTTTATTATTTTTGTTGGATGAGCGTAGCGAAGATTCCATTTCACTACACTGGAGAAAAAATCCGGAATGTTTTTTTTTTTTTTTTCTATTTTTGTATTTTTGTGTGTTTGTTAACACAATTCCGGAAAAAACCGATACTCCAATTGCGAGTAAATTTTTATGGAGACCTTCAAAATCTCTGAACTTAAACTGCCACGTTTTTGAGCGCAATCGGGAAATTTTTTCTCATAAAAAACGCAATTTTACGATTTTTTTCGATTTTTAAACAATTTTTTCGACTTATAACACCTCATGCTTTATCCGATTGCAATGATTTTTTCACAGAAACTTAAGTTTATGAATTAAAAAATTTCGTGTGAAATTTGAGCGTAATCGAAAAATTATTTTTCATGAAAATCAAAAATTACGGGTTTTTCTTTTTTTTAAACAATTCTTTGACTTATAACACTACATGCTTTATCTTATTGTAATGATTTTTTCACAGAACCTTAATTTCATGAATTAATATATTCGTGATAAATTTGAGCGCAATCAAATAATTATTTCTTATACAAAATTTCAATTTTACGATTTTTTTCTTTAAAAAAAATTACGATTAATTAAAAAAATTAAGTTAATTTTTTATTTTATTTTATTAATATAAAAATTAAGTTTTAAATTTTTATTTAATTAAATTTTAAATTAAAAAAAATCTTCGACTAAGTAATGATTTTTTTACAGAACAACAGAAAACCGCGTAACACATGGCATCTCAATGCACCATACCTACAAGAGTGATAAGTGATAATGATAATAATAGTTTGGGGAAAATTTGGAAATTTGTAATAAATCCAATCGGATTACCCGATAAATAATATTACAAACTAAATTCCTCAATATTTACTCGTAGTCTTCTTAGTGAGTACAGCTGGAATCCATGGGAAGACGGGGATCAGCTACTGGCTTGCTGTACTGGTCTGCTCGGGAAGAGAATGACCAATTTGAGTGGCAGTCCATTGTAAACTTACATTTTTATCAAGTTTTAAGTATTTTTAGAAGGGTGACAACGATAGCAAAGTGTGCACTGATAAAAAACGATCCTTGTGTGTGGTCACCCTTAAGCCTCTTGCGGAGAATAATGTTTAAAACAAGTTCTGGTGCTATTATATTATTATTACTCAAAAATGGGAAAAAAGCAGTTAAATTTTGTTTAGAAAAATCTAAAAAACAAAAAAGGAAATCATAGATTAATTTGTTTTCAAAAAGTTTATAAATATATACACTAAATGGTTTTTTAAAGGTTCCCTTTACAATTTTAGCGAAAGTGATAGTACTCGGATAAATGTGATTCCGTACCATACAGTTTTTTAACCTTGGTTTGGGAAGTGTGCACGGTGTGGGTTTTGATGCAGGATGGCAGCGAGTGTGACGTCAATGTCGCGAACCCTTGGTACAATCAAAAAGACCCCAGGTTTTCCCAAAGCCAATGAGGGTAAGTTTTATTTTTTACTTTAGACCAGCAGTCGTGTCCCATAATTAACCTAGGAAAACCCCAAAAGTCGTTGTCAGACGAGGGCGTAAAAAGCCCTTTTTTGTCAGGGGGGGGAAAATTTTGAAAACCCAAAAATCAAAGTATAATAAATTTTGTCAGTAAAGTCTCCCAAAAAAATTTTGGGTTTTAAGCCTTTCCCGGGTAAAAGTTTCAGATTTGGGAACAATGGGGGGCTGAAGGGGGGACCCCCAAATTTAAAGGGGATCCCTAGACCCAAAAATTATTTCTAAAAAAAGCAGTTAAAACGTCTGAAAAAATAAGTAGAATGTAGAGGGGGTTAATAAATGACGGATAATTTTAGAAATTTTTTTTTTTACGGGAATAAACCCCAGAATCAACAATTTTTATTTAAATTTCTGGAATCAGTTGCTCAAGTTCAAAATTTAAATTTTAGCAGCGGTTTTTGTATATTTTCACACTCCTTTTTCTACAATCTAAATATAATATTATTGGGTTTTATTGGTTTTTTGGGGTTGCACGATTTTTTTGTTTTTAAAAGTACAAAATTTTTAAATTGTACCGGAGGCGAAAAAAAATTTTGTACGCAAACAAACCATATAATCAAAAATCCTTTTATTTAGGTTGAGGGGTAAGGAGAGTAGAAAATTTTAACAAAAAACCGCTGCTCAAAAAACAATTTGAACTTGAGCCTGATTCCAGTAATTTTTAAAACAATTGTTGTTCTGAGGGTTTTGCCCCTCAAAAAAAAATTTTAAAAAAAGAAACCCCCCATTTTTTTAAACCCCTCACATCTACTTACTTTTCAGGGGCTCTTTATGATTTTAAGGCTTTCCCCCGCGTTTTTTTATTTTCCAAAATATGCACTTAGTCAAAATTAGGAAAGTCTTTTAAACCTGGCTTTTTTTAGAAAAACAGAAATATTTTTTTCAAATTTTTCTGATCCGGTACACGGCCAATATAGCCCCCTCAAAATAATTCCAACTTCAATTCGCCAAGGCACACCATTCAACGTAGGGTGTTGTGTTTCTGTGACATTAATTTTCAACTGTTTTTCTATGGACTGACTGAGAGAAAACAGATTTATTTTAACAATTGTGTTTCCTGCGAATTTTTCGTTTGGCGGTATATTTTTAATATTCGCAGAAAAGACAATTGTTAAAATTAATCTGTTTTCTCTCAGTCAGTCCATAGAAAAAAAGTTGATAATTAATGTTACAAAAAACAACACCCCTACGTTGAATGGTGTTGCCTTGGCGAATTGAAGTTGGAAATTATTTGAGGTGGCTATATTGGCCGTGTACCGGATTAGAAAAATTTGAAAAAAATATTTTTGATTTTCTAAAATAGCCAAGTTTGAAAGCCATTAACTATGTTTTGACTTGGTAGCATATTTTGGAAAATAGAAAAACGCGGTCGAATAGCCTTAAGAAATCATATTTGGGTCTAGGGATTCCCCTTAATGCGTGTCCGGGGCGCAAAGCCCCGGAAAGGTTTTTGATTATAAGAGTGTGATTAGAGTATTTTGACGAGTTTTTTTTTTATAACAAAAAACTATAAAAGATGTATGAATTAATTGCAAAAAAAGAACAATAAGTCAATTTTTAAATAATATCTCAATAAATAAATCATGTCGAATAAAAATTGTGACCCCCTCGCCCTCCCTGTAGATACGCCACTGGAGCGAGTCATTGTGTTGAATACCCGGGAACATTCCTTTTCCTCCCTGTTCTTATAAGGCTGGATCTACAGCATGTATTTCCTACCTAGCCTATCTAGGGCGACGGTCGTTCGCCCGCAGCCAAGCGCACGCGACTGCTAGAAGGCGATGACTAACTCGACCCTGTTTACTCCTACCCGAGTTGGGGGGTTTTCAGCTATCTGCACACGCCGTCCCGAAAGATTTACAATCTTGAAACTCGGTATATGACCTGATATGTGGTCCATGACATACCAAAAAAAAAAAATCAGCCCGATCCGATAACCCGTTCTGTGTTAAAAAAGTGCGTAAATATCGACGATAATCGTCCGGCTGATTGGTTGGTTGGTTGGTTGGTTGGTGGGGGGGGGGGGGGGGGGGGGTTAGTGGATTCTGCCAGAGGAATAAGAGCCTACAGAGAAAACGGTACATCTTAGAACTATGAAACTTGGACCACACTTAGATGTACCTCAGACTCACAAACTTCCGCCGAGAGACAAGCAATATTCCACCCCCAACACCCCCTAAAATCATCCCCTAAAATTAAAATAATTCATAGCTCTAACCAAAATTGAATTTTTAGTCAAATTAGTTATTAAAATATGTTCTTATGTGTTTTAACCCAATCGGTCTATTTTCATTATATAAACCACATTTTATCAACCCCCATCCCTAATTGTTTTATATTATTTTTACCTTGATTTCCAGCATTCACCACGAAGGCACCAAATGAGTTATCATCATGAAATTTGACATGATGATACATAATATTTAAAATAATCCGCGAGAGGCAATTAAGCGATATTCCACCCCCAACACCCCTAAAACTGGAATAATTCATAGCTCTAATCTAAAATTGATTTTTTATTCAAATTAGTTATAAAAATATATGTTTTAATGTGTTTTAACCCAATCGGCCTATTCTCATTTCCTAAACCACATTTTTTCAACCCCCATCCCTTATAGTTTATATTATTTTAACCTTGATTTCCAGCATTCACCATGAAGGCACTTAATGAGTTATCAGCATGAAATTTTGGCATGATGGTACATACTAATATGAAAATCATTCGCCGAGAGGCAAGCAATATTCCTCCCCCAACACCCCCTAAATCATCCCTAAAATTGGAATAATTGCTAACCCTAAACCAAAATTGAATTTTTATTCAAGTTATTAAATTATGTTTTAATGTGCTTAACCCAATCGGCCTATTCTCATTTCCTTTTATCACATTTTTTCAACCCCCATCCCTAATAATTTATATTATTTTTACCTTGATTTCCAGCATTCACCATGATGGCACCTAATGAGTTATCAGCATGAAATTTGGCATGATGCTACATACTAATATGAAAAATCATTCTCCGAGAGGCAAGCGATATTCCACCCCCAACACCCTCTAAATAATCCCCTAAAATTGGAATAATTCATAGCTCTAACCTAAAATTGAATTTTTATTTAAATTAGTTATTAAAATTATGTTTTAATGTGTTTTAACCCAATCGGCATATTTTCATTATAAACCACATTTTGTCAACCCCCATCCCTAATAGTTTATATTATTTTTATCTTGATTTCCAGCATTCACCACGAAGGCACCTAATGAGTTATAATCATGAAATTTGTCATTATGGTACATAATAATATGAAAAATAATACGCCGAGAGGCAAGCGATATTCCACCCTCAACACCCCCTTTAAATTGGAATAATTCATAGCTCTAATCTAAAATGATGTTTTATTCAAATAAGGTGGTTTATTAAAATTATGTTTTAATGTGTTTTTAACCCAATCAGCCAATTCTCATTTCCTAGACCACATTTTTCAACCCCATCCCTTATAGTTTATATTATTTTACCTTGATTTCCAGCATCACCATGAAGGCACCTATGAGTTATCAGCATGGAATTTGGCATGATGTTACAACTAATATGAACAATAATTCGTCGCGGTGCAAGCGATATTCCACCCCCAACATCCCCTAAATCACCCCCTAAAATTGGAATAATTCATAGCTCTAACCCAAAATTGTATTTTTATTCAAATTAGTAAATTATGTTTTAATGTTTTTTTAACCCAATAAGCCTATATTCTCATTTTCTAAACAACACTTTTACAACCCCCATCCCTAATAGTTTATATTATTTTTAACTTGATTTCCAGCATTCACCATAAAGGTACCGAATGAGTTATCAGCATGAAATTTGGCATGGTAGTACATAATATATGAAACATAATAATCCGCCAGGAGACAAGCGATATTTCACCCCACTGTTCCCTACCACTCTTTACTTTGGGAAAAACGTTTATGTTGTATAATTACAATTTTTAATATTTTAATTGCTGATTAAAATTATGCGTCAATGTATTATAGTCCGGTCAACAAATCATTCACACAAAAACCCAAGACGACATTAACCATATTAAATTAATAAAAACATTGAATATTGCCAACTAGGCCTACAGATTGTAAACAAAAAAAAGATGATAGCTTTTGTTTCTAGACATCTGTTTAAAGGCACTGTATCCACCTTTACACCTATTTCACATATTTTAAGTCTTGATATGAACAACAAACAACAAAAAGATGTGATATCCCCCCAAAATACAAACATTTGTAAAAAACGGCAGCAAAGCTCTCCTTCCGAAGTCTTCGGCTGTGAATGCTGTGAGATAAAGAAGTTGAGCCAAGCATTTCATTCGTTCTCCCTAGTTTCGTACATTGAAAAGAAGTAAGATCATTTCGCCTGTTGACGAGCGCCAAGCCAACCATTTTCGTGGTAAAAAAAGTTAAAATTTTAAACTCAAAATCATAAAAATTACTTGGCTATTGATTTTGGTACGAGGACTCTAAAAGTCAATGGCCAAGAAATTTTTTATGATTTTGAGTTTAAAATTTTAGCTTTTTTTACCACGAAAATGGTTGGCTTGGCGCTTGTCAACAGGCGAAATGATCTTACTTCTTTTCAATGCGAAACTAGGGAGAAAGAATGAAATGCTTGGCTCAACTTCTATATCTCACAGCATTCACAGCCGAAGACTTTGGAAGGAGAGCTTGGCTGCCGTTTTTTACAAATTTTTGTATTTTGGGGTTAGGTTAGACATGCAAATGTTCCCGGATACTCAACCCATGGCTCGCTCACTCGTATAAAAAAGACTCCGTTTTATTAGTATGATAGATACTTTCAGAATTGTTTGTTGCCCATGCTGTGGCCAGAACCATGATTATTAATTGCGGAAAATGTAAACAATTATTGATATCGCTGGTTCAAATTGATCAAATTTAAATTTTTTGTGAGTTAAAATCGTAATGGATTTTGCTGAAAATATTGACAGCACCCACAATACTAGTCCCGGACGCCTGGTTAAAATTTCAGTGCAATCTGTAAAGCACAACACAGAAAACTTTGAATTTTACACATTTTATTGAACAAATTTTCACATAATAATATTATAACGAATTATTTAAATTTGTAAATTAAGCATATGAAATGAACAAAATATAATTTAACAAATAAAATTAATCTTCCAGAAGATCACTCGAGTAAAGGAAAAAAAGAACAAATAAAGGAGAAAGGAGAAACAATACAAAAGGAGGAAGTTTCATATTTTTAAATATAAAAACGAAAAGCAAATACCACTTGACTAAATATAGCACACTAGCCGAAACATAATCATCTAAAAAATATACACAACAAAGTTGGCTCCAGTGCAGTACAGTGTAGGGTACAAGACACTAGACAGATCGTACCTATCTAAACGACAGGGATTCTATACTCGATGAGTATAATCTTGCTAACGACGTGCTTTGGAAGGTTATTACCCTGAGCTTACCATTAAATACAAATTAAACTTACACCTAAAGCGTATTGTAAACATTCCATTAATTTATGTAACTGATTTTGTGATATAAGTTACAGTTGAAAAATTTGTTGACAATGTGGCGAAGTTTTCCTAAAGCAACAAATATTTTACACGTGAAATTTGGGTTGACAATGTGGCGAAGTTTTCCTAAAGCAACAAATATTTTACACGTGTTTTATGTCATAATAAAATAATCCCAAGTCAGCCGAGAGGGAACAAACAAACACAAACTGTTCGACCGAGTATAAAATAAACTCCTTTATCTTATCGATAAGCCGAAAACTATCATCTAAAAACAAAACAAATTGTTTTGTGCGTATTTGGTGTTTCAATAAGCACATTCTAGATTATGCCTAATAAAAAAATAAGAGGAGACAAGAGAGACTCGTAAAAACCTTGAGTCTGTTGTGTGGTGACGGGTGTGTCTGTCTGTCTATCTGTCTGTCTGTCTGTCTGTCTGTCTGTCTGTCTGTCTGTCTGTCTGTCTGTCTGTCTGTCTGTCTGTCTGTCTGTCTGTCTGTCTGTCTGTCTGTCTGTCTGTCTGTCACTGTCGTTCAGCCCAATTGCAAGATGCAAGATTTAATATTCAAATCTAGCATTCCTTCATTCCCACAAAAACATTAGCTAATCTACAAGCTAGCGTAAAACAATGCATTATAGCCTCAACCAAACCGCAATTAGAAATATATTCAAACACCTTCATTATAAGTGTTGCAAACATGGGAATTGATGTACTAATCATTGCTCAATTACTTCAAGAATGCACGACGAAGTTCGTGAATCTTAAAACTATGGTACGTTGGCAAAGCTGCTCATTAAATTGGACTGCGGATATATAGAATTAAAATGTAGTGGATTGTTATTCTTCATAGACAAAGACAATTGAATGACCTCGCCAGACAAAATAACATATTCCAAAGTAAAAAAAAAACTCCATGAAATATAAGTGTATATCACCATCCAAACAATAGTTGGAAATCACTACATTTTAACATGGCGCAATGTTTAAAATTATCCAATGTTTTAAAGCTGATGACGATAACCTAATAATTAATACGAACAGGCTAAAAAGCATTATCGTATGACCTTTTCTTGTGCGATAATTCACAAAAGCGTAGAGATAAATTGATAATTGGAATTTGGCAATGGACTTTAAAAACAGGTTTTACTAAGGCCAGACAAATTACGCAAGCAAAACGATACTTCGATACAAATCCAACCTATCCGTCACTGTTATTTTATGCATTATTATCAAATATCACAACATAAAATATTTAATATACTAGGCCGCGTCGCGAACGCTGTTTTTTGTAGCGTTGATGGATGAGCTTTATTGTAAAATCAGATTTGTTAAATTAGGATAATTTTTATATAGTAGTACTAATTATGGTCATACCAATTAATATAATGTAAAATATCTGGAGGCTCGAAGACTTGCTTTTTGTACGCATTGAAGGTAATTGTTGTCAAGTTTCCTTAGTTACTTGTTAATTATTAAACACCTAAAAAAACTTATATTTAAACCTTTATTACTATGAATTCAGGCTATTATTTCAACTTTTTCTTTCAAAAGGTACTACATCACCATTACCTTAATGTCCATGTACAATATGAACGTTTTTTTTTCTGGAATAGTAATTCTTTATTGAGAAGGAGTTCAATTCATGTTTAAAGAGTGAGATTGAATGAGAGTATTTATTTGATATGAAAGATCACGCGGGAAATATAAAATGTTCAAATGTTCAAATTTCAGTTTGTTCGTTTGCTCACCATTTTCACTTTTTGACACGCATTGTTTCCTGCGAATTAAGTTTAATTTTCGGTCGATTTTTGAAAAATTTGTGTGACCAAATGGTGCAAAAAAATCACGTGCGAAGATAGGCATCACCTTTCGAGTATGCACAACAAATTTACCTTGAACGATAGAAAAAAGAAGTAGTACCAAAAGTATGATTGCAAGTTTTCGGCTAGAATCGTGGCGTCCTCGTGCTAATTTAATTGGTAGTGATCTCGAACCTCGTCGAGTCGTTCACAATGATGTTAAGTATTCTGATCGAGCAACTGTCTAATTAGTTCAGTTGAGTAGTTTTGCATGTTATACATTTGTTATATACTTAATTATATAACAACCAAATCACATTGTCAAGCACAAATGAAATGAAACGATAGCTATGCAAGAGAAAACGCGAATGCAAATATAGTTTGAGATCGATCACTTAAAAAATGTCAGCGTCCTTGGACAATATGAAAAACCCTCACTCGCTGCATGTTCTGTTTGAACCAGTTATGAGTGTTTTTTTTTTACAATCTAATCGGTAATTTTGTAGAAACTTGTATTTTCTACAGCCGTTTAAAAGTTGCATGAATATAATTGGTGGAAACTTCCATCTTTCTATGGTGCAATAATTAACCTTGTGTTTAGAGCTGTGTACAACTCACCTAATCATTCCACTTATACTGAATAAATATTCTCATCAAAATTATAGAAAATATACATTTAAATTCTAAAATTTCGACAGAAATCTGCCCTAGCGCAATATGCTAGTGTAAACTTAGATATTTTTTACAATATTCCAATAGATAAGAATCTGAATTATTTGTTTATTTTAGTAATGTTTTTATTTCAATGTAAATAAAGCATATTTTAATAATTCGTAGTTTTAAGTAATTATTTTTTTCCCTCGTAATAATGTCAAACTCATAAGAAATAGGCCTTAAAACGCGATTGAGAAAAGTTTAAAGGTACCTTTATGAGACTTCGCCGAAAATACTACCCATTGGGTGTTTGGAGTCAAAACTGGCCGTTGCTATGCGTTGCCATGTGCGGCCATGATGGAATGACGTCACACTAATAGGTATATCTAGTTGAATGCAATCGTTTGTTCTGGCTGCATAAAATTCCTATAGGAAAGTGTTCTGTTTTTTCTTCCGCAGAAGTTTGATGTTTCCCAGACATGGTTCCGTAATAAAAGGATAGAAATAGTCAGTCACAAACGTTCATCCGTTACGCGATTAGAAAAAGGCGTTAGCGAAGCGGCCTATTATAATAACTAGGCCGTTTCGCTAACGCTTTTTCCAGTCGCGTTGATGGATGAGCTTTTGAAAAAAATCGTAAAAGTACGATTTCTATAAGAAATATTTCTTTAAATGTCTCAAAACTCATAACAAATTTAATTTCAGTGATTTTCAACGTTCCCATAAAGTTTCATCAAGATCGAAATAGTCGTTTGCCAAATATCACGAAAACTACTTGGCTATAGGATCCAGGTGCTTGACTTTGGAGAAATTACTTAATTTGATATTTGTTTAAATATATAAATAAATACATTCATATTTAGTCTACCCACTGAGTCATATAACTGATTTTCAGTGGGGGACAGTTAACCAAAGCAAGATTTGGTTGTGTTACCTTTCGGTAATTTGGTTTTATATTTAACGATATTTTTAACTAATTGTTATCAAAATTATTGTCACTGTCAGTACCTCTAGTCATATATACAAAGCCAACTAGATTGATTGATTGATTGATTCAGGTCTTTATTTCAAAACCTTATCTTAAAAAAAGGCGCTAATCTAGAAGGCCGTGCTCTTTTCTAGCTACAGTGCTGCTGGTGTTTGCGCTGGAAACTAAAACTCAAACTCAAATGAGGATCTGCCCCCTTTATCCGCAAGATCGCATTGTGCGTCGCGGATTGCAAACTGCATTTCCTTGAAAGTAAAGTTGATGCTAAATTAATGGTCCGTCTGCTCTAGCCTCTTACACTATATTATGCGATCCTACAATAAAGTGGGTGACCTTGGGAATAATAACACGCTTCTAACCGAAAACCGGTCTAATACTCGCGTGCAGGATATGGAACGGGAGGGAATTCAATGTGCTCGAGCCTCTTGGCCAGTGTTGTTAGTGTCACCTTGGAGTATCAACAATCAACTTCCAACACTTTAGGACTATACCACGCGCAATGGCGGTAAGATATATTGTGTTACTGTGTAAACCGCATAATTCCAGGGCACATGGCTTAAGTTTCATGAATTTTGTGATATTAGTTACAATTAAGTATTATAGGTATTTTATTAAATGTTACTGCAATATTTTTTTTTAAACAGTGAGAAGTCCAATCATACTTTTTTTATCAACAAGAAATGTCAGAACTTAGCGTAATGTTTAAAAAAATACAGGTATATACACGAGTTTATAGATTAGAATAATACAAATCAGCCGAGATCTGACAACCAACACCATATTATACTTGATGTTCTAATAAAGATTTAGTATATTTTAAATTATTTAATAACAACCGTTATTGAAATATAATGAGTAGGCCTATAGAGTAATTAATTGTTACATTTCGATTTTCAAGAGAGTGCATGCACACTTCTATGGTTAGAATGATGCAGTGTTGCAATATAGTAGAGAAGGTATATCCGGACCGGGGATCGAAGAATTGCGTTAGCAACGCTGCTAATCACATTTTACCACAGAATATAAAGAAATACATAGTCGTAAATAGATATTCGAAGTAAATACAAAGACAAATGAAATACCTAGATAATCATAAATACGAATATTCTAGAGTTTTAAAAATTGGACGTGAATATTTATATTTTTGTTATTTATGCAACAGGTAAAAGATCTATTTTAGTTAGCTGCCCTCAAAAACGTAGTTTTATTTATTTATTTATTTATGCCTTGCTACTTTAACAATTTTACGCGTTTGAAAACACGTCTTTTAGATTAATTAAGACTAAGGCTTATACTTTACAAAAACAAACAGTAGGCCTATAATAGCAAAGTTTATAAGGTAATTAAACAGAAAAGTTTGTACAAGGTATTTTAAATTCACTCTAATACTATCGCTTTCTCTCTATGCATACTCATACTTGTATGGTTTACATTGTTGTACGATAATAACAGTTAGGAAGAAAAGTACTACGAAGGAATGTAGGCCCTACCTACATGTATCCCTATTGATGAGCAAAGTTTTCACATGGTAGTATTAGTATTTAGGTACTTATATGTCAAGTCTTAACAAAATAATAGTGGCATAAAATAAGATATATGATGACTGGTGAAAGATCACTGATGATCGATTGGTCTTAAATTATTTCTGGTCTATCAACCTAATCTTTTCTCTCGATCGTAACTGATATTATCCTTCATAAAGTCTTGTATATCATAGTATTCTTTTTCTATGAGGATAGTCCTCAGGTCTTTCTTGAGGATCTCAATAGGCCTTTGTCGTAAGCTGTCAGGGAGTTTATTGAACAAGATTGATCCTGCATATGTGGGAAATATGCATATGTGTTTGAACAAGCAGTTACTAGAGGTAATTAATTGTACGGTATGTTTAATGTTTCTTTTAGTGATAAAACCATTATTACTTTAATAATACTATTTCTTACAATTTTAGTCACTTAAAAAGTAATAAAGAGTAAAATGTAAAAAGTGAAAAAGTAAAAGGAGTATTTCTATGTGTAAAAACTTTTGATCTATAATATTTATTTTGATATGAAATTAATGCTATAAGTATAAATATTAAAAACAAAAATAGTTCGATAACGATCCGTTACATTTGAGAATACATTATAATAATAATAATAATTAATATAAATAATACTTTTGAACAATGAGAGGAAATCACAACTTATCAACGTGAAGCAATATTTAAATCACCCATCTTTTTATAGCTGATGACGATCGTAATGTTTTACCGTGAGCAGGATAAAATGTGTTGTTTCCTTGTTGGATCATGGACAATCTTTCATAGTTGGATCGTGCTCAAGCTGGTGCTAGGAGGAAGCGTAGGCTTTGATTCTTTGATAACCTTGGCAAAGGTTTGAGGAAAGGTTTTAATAAAACGAGGCAAATCTCGACAGAAAAACACGGGTCAAATTAATACAAACCAGCTTCACCACTAGCTTCAAGTAGTAAGTTTTTGTAACTGACTTCGCAAGTCAGTTTTTGTAACTGAAAAGCACCACAAAATAAAGATTAAAAAGTTAATTTTGGTCATACTTTGGTAATGCGCTACGGCTATTAGAGACGATGAGTGGTGATAGATGAGGGTGAAGGACGATTACCCCAAATAACATGCTTTGTGACATTCGAACCCACGTCCTCGTAGAGCCATACGCTTTGTACCAGCGACCTAATCGTTTGTGCCAACGCGGACGGTTTAATTAAAAAAATATCTTTTGGGAAAACATGGTTTGTTTGAAAACTTTTCTATGAAATATTTTTTTTTAAATTAATATACTAACACTTTTTAAAGTTTCTTAACGAAATGCTTTTAAAGTACTGCATAAAAGCACTTGCATTTTTAAGTTTCTTTTAACAAGTGCTTTAACAGTACTGCATAAAAGCAATTGCACATTTTAAAGTTTATTTTAAGAATGTTTTTTAAGTGCTGCATAAAACCACCTGAACTTTAAAAAAATGCTTTTAAAAGTGTCAGTATATTATTTTGAAATATACTTCGTAGAAAAGTTTTCAAAAATAACATACCATGCTTTCGGGACCGCGTTCTATTTTTGTGCAGCTCGTTCCGTTGGTCTTGTGGTTAGCGTCTCAGCTTCCAATGCAGAAGGTCCAGGGTTCGATTTCCACTTTAGGCAGATGGTTTTAATTTCTGGTGTGGACTGAAGTCCGTCAGTTCTTGGCTTAGGAATGTTTAAACCGTGACTTTGGAGTCGTCCTAGCAACTATAAACATATTAAATTCTAAGGTTTTTCTGAATTAGCCTTGTTGATTCGGATATTGTCCGCGAGTAGAATCGTGTCCAGCTTGATTGATCGGTTTTTCCTACTTAAATAAGCCGGTCTCTAGTTAGTTTTTGTTCGTTCTTCGATGGTGTTGGTGCGTACAGGGTTGGCTTGGTCTGCTTTGAATGTAATGTATGCTACTGACAATCAGTTATGTGACTGTGTGAGAGACTCTTAATACGAATTGATTTTTTTGGTATTTATTTTGTATTTATCTATTCTATTATTTTCAAAGTTCTTCCCATAACACTGGCGCTACGCGTAGAAGAAATAATAATAATATACTTTGTTTTAGGTTGATTATTATATCAGATTCATACGTATTTTAGAAGGACTAGAAATGGAAACCAATACTTCAATACTTGCCATAAGAGTGTGTAGTTATTGTTCAACATAAAACATAATGTAGCCACAAAACAGAAAAAAGTCAAAAATGTTACTAAATCGCAACATGATTCACGTCAAAGAAAGCATGCAATTTTTACCAGAAAATATTCAGAATGTGGCATTTAAAAGGTATTATACTAAATACATCAACATGTAAAATAGGCCTATACGTTCAGGTTAAATGTTTATTGACATAATTTCTAAAATTACCCGGTAGGACACAATGTAATTTTTAAATAACTTTAAAAATGTTTTTTTTTATGAAAACTGAAATGAAATTTATTCGATGTAATGCTGCATAAATTCGTTATAGAATCATACTATATCACATTCAAGAGTAATGTTTATCGATTTCTCATTATATTATTACTTGTTTGTTATTCGATTTCTCATTATATTATTACTTGTTTGTTATGTCCAGGTGCCGCCACCAGAGCTCAGCACCATGGTAGATACAGAGGGCGGTGATATCAACATGGCGGTGGTGTTAAGAAATGCCAGCAAGTCCTACGATAAAGGAAAGACTCAAGTCCTCGACAACTTGAACATGTTTATTCCCAGAGGCTGTATGTAAGTAGGCCTAAATAACATCTCTGATATTTATTTTTTATGTTTTGATAGTGTGTATTTGAATAAAACAATTATGTTTTGAGACACTTTTGACCTTTCGTACAAATCTTTTCTATCACAACACAAAGCAAGCAAGCAGGAAAATTACCCCCCCCCTCCCCCCACCCCCTCAATTTTCATTCTTTAAACCTCTTAAACGTGTGTAATTATTTATACACCTTACACACAATCTGACTTAACACTTAACAGTTAATAAACAGTCTTGGGCACGTTCCCACAAAAAAGAAACTTTGAAAAGTTAAAGTTTCTTCTGCCTAAAAAGGAACTGAGACATTAGTTGTTCCTTAGAAGGAACTTAGTTCCTTTCACGTTCCTTATACCATCACAGATTTAAATAATAATATATGTGATAAGAGTTTATTTATTAAAGTAAGTCCCAGGCCATCCTACGAGGGTGGCGCCATTTTCGAAAACACAAGATATCAGAAGATTTTTTCATACTGCAGTATACGATATTAGGTACTGGAATTCAACGGGATTACGACGGCGAAAGGAACTTATAAAGGAACGTTAAATTCGTTCCAAGTTCCCAAGAAATAGTAACTTTGACGTTACAAGTTCCTGATCTAAGAAAAGGAACGAATTCCCACAAAAGTTCCTGAAAAAGGAACGCGTTCTAACCCAAGACTGTTAATAAATTTGTACGAGTTATCATTCAACAAAATATATTACATATCAATCGTAAGAATAGTTGCAAATTCAATACGTCAAGCTTGAGTAAATGCAGTCAAAGGGTGAAGTTATTGAACGTATTTATAGTGGACAGATGTAGATGAGTTCAATGGTTTGGTGTTGTGTTAGGTGTGTAAGGCTACTCTATTTACAAGGTTTTTGTATGAGTGCGATACCAAACATCATACTAACAATGTAAAATGCATGAGTTTATAGGGAAGAATTATCACTTAAATCAAGTTTTTATACGTGCAAAGGCTTAAGAGGATATGTGACACGCGTTTTAGCCACACTCCTGATCGCTTGACCTGCTTGACATCACAGGGGTTTGCACTGTTTGGAAGTTTGAACATTTGTCATGAAAGTGGAAATATAGGGCTCTACAGTAACACTTTTCTAAAATTGGTTTTAAAACAATAAAAAAAGGATTTTCCACTATTTTTGATTTTGTTAACAAGTACAAAATTTACGATATTCGTGAATTTTTTGTGGCTGATTTAAGACAAAATTTTGTAAATCTACGACAGTAGGGCTGTCTATGTATGCTTTATTGCACTTTGCAAAGTGTATATACTTCGGATGCTCTTGGCCGAGGTCGAAAATACCTATTGCCAACTGTCAAATATGTCCATTTCCCTTGAACACAATATAGACATTTGTGTTGGTTGCCTAGATACGGACTGCTTGGAGCAAGCGGGTTGCGGCAAGGACCACGCTGATCAGCACGGGGATAGTGGGGCTAATGAAGCTGGACCAGGTCAAGTCAAAAGTATTAGGGGGAGTCCCCGGAGACAAGGAACAGCTTGAGTTCCGGGCCTCGCATAGGATACATGGCCACAGGTAACGATGCAAACAATTTAGCCCTATCTTTATTATAGTAAAAAATTAAATCTTATAATATGGAGTCCTATTTTTCAATTTATGTTTTTTTTAAATATTGCAAAAACAAAAGTGTTTATTGCAAATTAAAGCTTTAGCCAAATATTCATCATGCCCATCACTATTTTCATCACAAAAAATTCTTTTTATCTGTAGGATGCTGCGCTGCGGTGGACGGTTCACAGTGGAGGGCCGCCATCTTTTATTTCTGCTGTGTACGGCATGAAGAACGCGGACATTGCAACGCGGCTACGAGTTCATGCGACCCTGCTGGACCGTACCGCCCGGGCTCACCGCCATGGCAACACGCCTTAGGTGAAGCGGTTATTATACTTATAATTTCGTTTATTTAATATTTAAATACAGCTGTGCAGCCATTTAAATTACATCTTTAGTACACTCATTACGTTTTTCGGATTGGAACTATGGGCCACATGTGTACCGACATTATCAATTCAAATTTTAGAACAAATTGCTCACTACATTCTTGGCATAATTACGTACAAGTCTGAAATAGCGCTTTTATGCAAAGTTTCTTAAACAATCAGAAATACAAATTATTTAATAAATAATACGAAAACAATATAAACTTAATTAGAAATAAAAGACATAATTCATTAGAAGTAAATTTAAAGTAATGTGACAAACGTAACGTTAGCATGGCGTATTTTACAATAATCACAATTCAAGGATTGCCGTTAACTGAAATTTTTTGTACTGTTTTAATGCTGAGAAAATTAAATACTTTTTTATGTTTAATTGAATTTATCTCTGATTATGTCAAGGTGTTTTAATTTATCTGGTAAACTTTCAAATTATAGATATAAAAATATGCATCATATTATGCAGCCATGATGGGTAAGATAAAATCCAGTTATGCTACAGTTAATATTTTAGTGACAATAAATCGATTGAACCAAATTATTATTATTCATAATAATTTTCACGTTTTATGCGATTAAAGGATCGGACACGCCTGATTCATCAAATACATGGCCTCATCAATCAATATTCATGGACACAGATAGGAAGCTGTTGTTTATTATCAGCCTACTTTGGTAGGAAAGAATTTAAATTTACTTATTTCGATTTTTTTTAAATGGTTTTCAGGAGAAAATATTATGCTTTACACGGACAACTTTGTTAATTTTCGGCCATCTGTGATGTGTGATGATGTTCATTTGTCCACAAACAGTTAATCTGTCTAATGCCAGGTATATGAATTAGTGTATTATTAACTAAATATTATATTAATTTCAGTGCGTGGACAGTTTTAAGACGAGTGTCACCTTCGAAGCCGCTGTGCCACAGTCCAGAGCTTTTCATACTGGACGAGGCCAACAGTTGGCTGGACCCCATCTTTATGAAAAAGTAAGGAGAGTTTACAAGAATAGTTTTTATTGGCGCAGTGAAGTGGTTGTACGGCCTTGCAATACGATTATCTTATTCTCAAATATGATCTTTGCAACTTGTACATGTGTTTATTGTGTCGTAAAAATTTATGTGTTTTCCATCATGCTGATTAAACAATATTTAAAATATGTTCTATCCCGGGCGGGACCACAAGAGTTTCTTGATATAATTTATAATTTAATTTCTTATCTTTACACTTGTTTAAATGTTCCTAATTTTCCCTGCACTTGATTTTACCAACTTTCTAAAAAATAAAATTATTATTACACTGAAAAATGAAATTTATATTATCTTGTTAAATGGCTATATGTGTATATTAATTTTTGTATGCTAACATATGTATGCGTTGTATAGGTACTTTGGCTTTGTAATACGTACCTAAATCATTAACAACATTGCAATCAATTCACCTATCTCCGCACGGGAAAGATGAAATTATATTTAAATCTATATTAATTTCATTAATCTACAAAAAATTTATGTTATTCAAAAAGTAATATTTTAATTTGTTATGTATAAAAAGGAAATTTAAGTGTACACATAACACAAATGTATTTTTAAAATGTATGTTCATCAAAAATGTTTTTGAATAAATTGTCAGTGAAAATTTGTGTACCTATTATTTGAACGATGGAAATCATCAATCACATATGATACGTAAACTGTTAGGAATATGGTTTTACCATTTAACTTTGATCAATACTAAAAATTGTCAACATTTCTTGTAATCATGGTCAAATTTGATATTTTTTCAGCATCTGGGCTTACTTTGCAAAACTGTCAAGAGAAAAAAACAAACAACAAAACGTGACAATATCTTGACAACTCACTACATGCGAAACAAAGCAGGCTGACAAAGTAAGATGATTAGAAATTTATTCAATTTGACTACTTATTTTGTGTTTCTTTGAATTATCATCGTAAGGATCCTATTTTGACGCACAGTTTGTAACACTGGATAACGATGTAGAGAAAATTTGAGTCATTATTGTGAGGAGTTTATTGCGCGAGTGATTTATCGATGATTTTTCAAATCCAAAATGGTAGGAAAATAACAAAATGAAGAAAAATTAATTTTAATGCAGTTTTTTTTATAGACTAACGTGCCAATTTTAAAAAACCACGTAAATATATAAAAAATAACATAAAAAACATATTAAAAATAATTTTCATTCTAACTTAGCAAAGGACATTATTTAAATTTAATAGTTATGATGAGTTCATCGGACAACAAAAAAAACATCCCCCCCCTCCGGCGCCCCCCCAAAGTATCAAACTAAACAGCTGTTGTTTACCACCATACCTGTAGTCATAATCTAGGACGACGGTCGTCGCCCGGCATACAAGCGCATGCGATGCCTAGGCGACACGAACCCAGCCCCTATATACAAGATACGGAGTCGGGGGGTTTCAGCTATGCTGCACACGACGCCCCGAAAGAGTTACAATCTTGAAACTCCGGTATATAAAACTGGTATGTGGTCCAGACATATTCAAAAAAATATCAACCCGATCCGACACTCGTTCTGTGTTAAAAAAAGGCCTCAACATCGTTCAATTCTTTCGCGCCTGGTGGTCGGTGGCTGGCTGGGTGGGTGGGTGGGTGGTGGCTGGCTAGCTAGTTCTCCGCGGAGATTAATTTAGCCAAGCAGAAAAACTGTAAATCTTAGAACTATAAAATTGGACCACACTTAGATGTACTTCAGACTCAGTGACGTTTAGCTTTCAAAACAAAATCGGTAACAGGGCCGGAGAAATCCCAAAATTTGGATTAGATCAAAAACGCGTAATTACCACAGGGCGTGGTAATTTGTACAAACTTGAAATTACACAGCGATTAACCATTATAAATATATTGCGTCAAAACACAAGGGGCTAAATTTGGGGATGACCATGGACCCAAAAAATGACAAAAAACATACCTGAACTTTAAGAAATGAATCATTCAAAGAAAACGTACAACTGAGGATGTCTCAAACGGGGAATACATTTGATATCTCTCATTCTTATCTATTGTTTGAATATGGAAAGCAAAATTGGGAACGGGTACCCGGAGAAAATCAAAATTACAAAAAGTAGTAATTACGTACTCTTATGAATAATACGCTATTACTGAGAAAACGGTCATCTTAGAACTTTGAAACTTGCGCCACACTCCAGATGTACCGCATATAACAAAAAACGGGCAATTGGGAACGTGGGAATATCAAAATCAAAATCAAAACGCGTAATTACTCAGGTGTAGTAATTTGTACACAGTTGAAATTAACAATGCTCTTTACCATTATACATATTGGTGCTTAACACAAGGGGTATCTTTGGGGGCCGTGGGCCCAAAAATGGTCAAAAAAACAAACTTTGCACTTAACAAATATAATCATTCCAAGTCCATCATTCACACCTGAGAGTAAACGAACAACCAAAAAGATGTAATATCCAACCAAATACAAAAAATTGTAAAAAAAAAAAAAACGGCGCCCAACCCCCCTTCAAAAATCTCCGGCTGTGGAATGCTGTGCGATATAGAAGTTGAGCCAAGCTTTTTATTCTTTCTCCTAGTTTCGCTTTGAAAATAAGTAAGATCATTTCGCCTGTTGACGAGCGCCAAAGCCAACGTATTTTTGTGGTAAAGAAGTAAAATTTTTACAAACTCGAATACATAAAAAAATGGCTTGGCCATTGAATTGGGTTCATGGCCAAGATTTTTTTCATGATTTCGAGTTTAAAAATTTTACTTTTTTACCACAAAAATCGTTGGCGTTGGGCGCTCGTCAACAGGCGGAAATGATCTTACTTAATTTTCAAAGCGAAAATAGGGAGGAAAGAATAAAAAGCTTGCGTCAACTTCTATATCTTACAGCATCACAGCCGAAGACTTTTGGAAGGAGAGCTTGGCTGCGTTTTTTTTTTTTTTTTTTACAGATTTTTGTATTGTCTGGATATAGACGACATGCAGGTAAGTGTTATTGGGGCTGTGCAATACCAAGATGTTGATGTGGCGTTGTAGGGAGAGAAGTAGAGAAGCAAGTTAATAGAGTTTTCGAGAAGCCGAGTTCCGGCATGACATATTCCTCAATAAAAAATTAAGTTTGTGCAACAAAACGTGTTCATTATTCAATAAACTAATAGATTTTAATACTAGAAACATTTGCACAGTCAACATTGTTACTAAAATATTACACGCCACGAAAAATAAATGATAAATCCAAATTTCTACGATAACTCATCGTGTTGTATTTGATTTTAGGTAGCGCTACTGAGAAATGGCAATATTCTTGCTGCATCATCTCCCAACAAACTGCTCTTGCGTCAATCAACACCGGACATTTGGCAACAAGTTTCTTGATACTAAGCAAGAAGCAAACCGACAAAAAAAACATTGCAATCTGTTGATACGGACAACCAGCAGGTAATATACCATGACCACATCTCATGCCAATCGCTCTAAATCAACTAAATTATATTTAAATATAGGGAATTTGGCTTCCAAACTGATTAAAATATAGGCAAGGTACTCTTAAATATTAAATGGCAGCTTTTCCTCCAAATTAATAAATTAATGTGTGAATAATAATTCGCAATATATACGCTTAATTTTAGAAGTGTTGTTGTCCTCTACGATTTTTTCCTTTTTTACACTTGATACATTGCAATGATATCTTGAGGATGAAAATATAAAAATAACCAATGATAAAAACAATAGTTTAATATAATAATGGCACTAGAGAAACAACATTCCAAATCAAAATCACATTCATTGGCATCGCTAACCAGCTCTCATAGAAATCGCTTACGCGCAAGAAGAAAAGTGCTAGGAATCAAGCTATAAATTAAGAAAATGAGACAAGTATATGGGAGAATAGTAAAGTTACTTTGCGTACCCAAGAAAGGAAAGCTACACATTTTCGTCTGTTCCTTTACTGAGTAAAAGCAAGTTAATTATATTGTGTATAATTTTTAGAAATTATATTTAAACGTCGAATTACATTTTGATGTATTGTTTTCTTTGTGCATTATAACAGAGTATGTCAAAAACATAAAATAACGTGTCTTGCATACATGTTACAGTCACCTGGCCCCAGTAAAGAACCCAAAGTATCTTTCAACGTCACCGACGAGTCCCTACATTACGACGACTTTGTGGCTACGCCTGACAAGGAGAACCCTAACAAACTGCAGAGCTCGTCTCCCGCAAGGGTGAAAGCCATCATGTACAAGAATCTTACAAAGATTATCAGAAACAAGCCGTAAGTAGAGTTGAATTCACACAACTTTGAATGACATTTTGACACTTCTCGGCGGCCATTTCGCATGTGGGCCACACAAAAAATATTTATGGCTTAATTGGAAGCTTTCTTCTCATCTAATAAACGACATATTATAAATGATGCTTAATAATCTCCAAAGGCAAACATTATTATTTTAAACGTTATTTTATTAGGTTATACACATTCATTTGAATTAAAACAAATAAATAAAAACATTTGTAACGTCAACAATTGCTTTAACAGTTGGCAACATTGTTAAAATGTAAAGGACCAATGAGAGCTCGCTTCAATACCATTCTTGCAACAAAAAAACAAAAAACTACACAGATTGACATATTATATAAAATGGTTTTCATTTAGCTGTCATTGATAGGCCTAGGTCTAAGAGTTCCTGCTTCAGGTAGGCCCTTCATCCTAGAAATCTTTTCAACTTATCTTTCGACATTACTTGATTCTTATGAAGTATTTAAGCTGAAGGCATCTAAAATACCACTTTAATTTGAACAACAACGTCAATAATATGACCTAATGATTCATCTGTCAAAGTACCTCCAGTGCTCCAAAGTCAGACGGCCATTGCATGATAGCATTTTTAGTTTTTCTGCATTGGTTGTGCTGACTTGATCACGTGACCATTTTGAAGGTCGTTCAAACCTGGCTGACGATGAGTCTACATACGAATCTTTTGACACAGGCCACTCACTCACGATATAAAACGTGTCACACGTTTGTGAGCTTCTCGGTTAAAATCCCTCCTCCTAGTCCTAGTAAAATTGAATTCCAACTGATATCAACCTTTCATTTGGAATCATCAATTAATCGCCTTATCCTTATCTCC